>JAVKPL010007902.1:142500-312623 GCA_032173675.1 Gastrolobium villosum | reverse complement strand
TATATGTACATCTGCTCAACTAAGTTGCATATACTTATAGGGAAGGTATGTTTCAGTTGAAATGTAGGATATGCAACATAGATATGTCATTGGAAATATTAGGATATCCAGTATCAGGATATGATTGGAAATATTAGGATATAGGATCTCAGGATATCTCGCTCGAAATATTAGGATATCCAATCTGGGATCTGTAGGCGGATCTCAGGATATCCCAGTACTGGGATATCTGACTCGAGATATCAGGATATCCCATATCCGGAGTATATCCCATATCGAGATATCAGGATATCCCATATCCGGATATCTCACCTCGAAGATATCAGGATATCCCATATCCGGATATCTCACTCGAGATATCAGGATATCCAATATCCGGATATATCCATATTCCTATCTCACTATCAGGATATCCAATATCCGGATATCTCACTCGACATATCCCTTGATATTTCTGCGACAGAATGCAGTTTCTGTATTTCGCGAAGATATCCCTCCAAGGTTCCATTTTTAACACTTCAACACGTTAAAGCATGCATCTTTGGGTCAACATTTTAGGTTCATATTTCTTATACCCTCTTGTTTACTCATTAAACATGGCCAAGACATCAACTTTAAGCATCATAGACTCATGATCATAGTGAGGTAACTTACCAAAGTTCAAAACAGAGGCAAGTTGTGCTCTTGGAGCTCTCCCAAGGTTCCTCACACTCAGCCTAAGTAGGAGCACGAAAATGGCACTTCAAGGTGGGTTCTTGCACCACAAGAAGGCACTTTGAAGGCCATTACTTCAAACTCATGCTCACTAACTACCTCTCAACTCAGAATGATGGCAATGAACTCTCACCTTCACGCAGCAGTCACGTAGGAAAAATGAGGCACCTAGGGTTTTGTGCCTTAGTGTGCCTATATATAGGCAAAGTCACTAATCGCGCAGTATTAGCCTTAATCGCAAAGTAAAAGATCTTGATCCCAAACTTCGGATTCTGGACCTACGCATTTTTCTAAGATTTGTCATATTTTTATTTTATTTTTCGGAGCACCTTTCCGGTACGCGCTTTTCCATAGCCTGTATCAGTTCTGGCATCAGATTACGTCGTTTTGACTTGAAACTTGTTTTACAAGTCCTACATAATATTCTAGTAATTATCATGCGTTCGTTATAATTTTCCGGGATACTTTTCCGGTACGCATTTATACCGAGTAGCAGAACCGGTATCTGCGCTTTTCTTCCGAAAAGCGACTTTCAGCATTTTTACTCACTCAATATAATTATCTAAGCCCATTAATAATTATTAGGGTCAATTATGGAATTATTTCCTAATTATCATAATTAATTCGCTAATTACCTTAATTAGCGGTGCGGGTTCTTACATTCACCCCACCTTTTTAAGGATTTTGTCCTCAAAATCAGAAACATACCTGTCTCGAAAGTCGGGATACTGTCGGAGAAGCTCATCCTCTCGCTCCCAGGTACACTCCTCAGGAGTTCTTCCTGACCATTGTACTTTGACCATCGGAATGATCTTGCTCCTCAACTGCTTCTCGCCACGATCGAGGATCTTGAGTGGTCCGACGGGAGTCTTTAGGTTCTCCCGAACCTCCACATCATCCGGCTGCACCACGTGCGAAGGATCTGCTATGTACTTCCGAAGCTGAGACACGTGAAACACGTCGTGGATGTTGGCTAGGTTCGGAGGTAAGGCGAGTCGATAGGCAACTGGTCCTACTCTACCAAGGATCTGGTAGGGCCCTATGAATCGCGGGCTCAACTTCCTCACGCCGAGTGCCCGTCCAACACCGGTGACAGGTGAAAGTTTCACAAACACGTGCTCACCCTCACTGAACTCCAGTGGTCGATGCTTGACATCGTAGTAGCTCTTCTGGCGATTCTGCGCCTGCTTCAACTTTTCCCTGATCATTTGGATCTGTAGGGTAGTATCTTGGACAAAGTCCAAGCCGAAAAGTTCCTTATCTCCAACCTCAGACCAGCAGGTAGGAGTCCGACACCTCCGACCATACAGCGCCTCGTAGGGTGCCATGCCCAGACTAGCATGAAAACTGTTGTTGTAAGAAAATTCAACCAACGGAAGGTACCTATCCCATGCAGAACCCTGCTCCAACGTGCAAGCTCTCAACATGTCCTCCAATGTCTGGATGGTCCGCTCAGTCTGTCCGTCAGTCTGAGGGTGATAGGCGGTACTCAATCTCAACTGCGTACCAAAAGCCTCCTGCAGCGCCTCCCAGAACCGAGATGTGAACTTCGGGTCCCTATCACTGATGATACTCTCGGGCACCCCGTGAAGCCTCACAATCTCGCGGACATATAGCTTGGCCAACTGCTCTGTAGTGAAGCTCACCTTCACTGGAAGAAAATGGGCAGACTTGGTCAATCTGTCCACAATGACCCAGATAGAGTCACAACCAGCCTGAGTTTTAGGCAATCCCACCACGAAGTCCATGGAAATACTCTCCCACTTCCACTGTGGAATCTCCAGAGGTTGAAGTTTACCAGACGGTTTCTGGTGCTCGATCTTCACCTTCTGACAAATCAGACACTTGGACACGTAGACCGCTATGTCCTTCTTCATGCCCGGCCACCAAAAATTCCTTTTTAAGTCCTGGTACATTTTTGTGGCACCAGGGTGGATAGTGAACCGGCCTTTATGAGCCTCTGCCATAACCTCCTCAGTCAGTGGCCCTCGAGGAATAACAATCCTCTTCTGGAACAGCAATAAACCATCATCATTCCAAGACACACCGTCCTGGTTCTTCACGTAATCAAGGCATTCTCTTTGCACTTGCGCCTCTTTGATCTTTTCCATCAGCTCATTGATCACTTCTGCTGTTTCCATTTCGAGCAGTGCGCCCCCAAACAAGGAGTTCACTCTCAAGTCTCTGAACTTCTCGATCATCTCGTAGTCGTTCATCATTAAGCTGGATAAGCTCACGGATTTCCGACTCAAAGCATCAGCTACCACATTGGCCTTGCCAGGATGGTACCTCAACTCGAAGTCGTAGTCCTTCAAGAACTCCATCCATCTTCGCTGTCTCATGTTCAACTCCTTCTGGTCAAACAGATACTTCAGGCTCTTGTGATCACTGAATACAGCAAACTTCATGCCAAACAGGTAATGCCTCCAAATCTTGAAAGCAAAAACGATGGCTGCCAACTCCAAATCGTGAGTCGGGTAGTTCTCCTCATGAGGTTTTAACTGTCTTGAAGCGTAAGCAACCGCTTTCCCTTTCTGCATCAGCACACAGCCAAGTCCTTTACCAGAGGCATCGCAGTATAATTCGAATTGCTCCGCAGGATCAGGAAGGACTAACACAGGAGCAGTAGTCAGTCTCTCCTTCAACTCCTGGAAACACTCCTCACACTCATGTGTCCACACGAATGGAGTCTCCTTTCGGGTAAGGCGAGTCATCGGTAGCACCATCTTGGAGAATCCCTCGATGAACCTCCGATAGTAGCCTGCCAAACCCAAGAAGCTTCTCACTTCTGTAACCGTCTTGGGCCTCTCCCAATCCATCACGGCCTCAATCTTGTTAGGATCAACTGCAACTCCATTAGCAGAAATCACATGACCCAGAAATTTCACCGCCTTGAGCCAGAACTCACATTTCGACGGCTTAGCATAAAGCTTTTTCTCTTTTAGCACTTGCAACACAATCTTCAAGTGCTCGGTATGCTCCTCCTCCGTCTTGGAGTAGATCAAGATGTCGTCAATGAAGACGATCACAAACTGATCCAGGTACGGCTGGAAAATTCTGTTCATGTAGTCCATAAACACTGCGGGTGCATTGGTGAGTCCAAACGGGATCACCAAGTACTCGTAGTGCCCGTACCTCGAGCGAAATGCTGTCTTTGGGACATCCTCCGGCTTTACCCGTATCTGATGATAACCGGACCGGAGATCAATCTTGGAATACACACAAGCACCCCTGAGCTGATCCAGCAAATCATCAATGCGTGGAAGAGGGTACTTGTTTTTGATTGTCACCTTGTTCAACTGTCTGTAGTCGGTGCACAACCGCATGGTCCCATCTTTCTTTTTCACAAATATGACCGGTGCTCCCCAGGGAGACACACTCGGCCGAATAAAATCTTTTGCTGAAAGCTCCTCGATATGCTTCTTCAGCTCCGCCAACTCTGGTGGCGACATCCGGTATGGAGCCAACGAGATAGGCCCCACACCAGGCAATAAGTCGATGGAGAACTCTATCTCCCTCTGTGGTGGAAACTCAGGAATCTCCTCAGGAAACACCTCGAGGAACTCCTTCACCACAGGAATGCCAGTGAGATCCTCCTGTGTCCCACTCACCAAACCTCCCAACATGACATAGCCAAATGCCCCTGCTCTCAAGGCCCTCCTCGCCTGCAGGACTGAAATAAACGGTGAGGAACTGGCTGTGGACCCACCCGGAGACATCACCACTTTCTTGGCACAACAGTCAATCATTGCACAGTTTCTGGACAACCAATCCATGCCCAGAATAATTTGAAGGTTGGCCATCGGTAATCCTATCAGATCTACCAAGAAGTCACGGCCATCCCACTGAAACGCTACATCGCGATGAACAGTGGAGGTCAAACATTTTTCTCCGGTGGCGGTGGTAACCCGCATCGGTGGAGAAAGCACATCACTGGGCAACTCAAGCCCCACAGCAATAGGGGTAGCAACAAAAGAGTGCGTTGCCCCGGAATCAAATAAAACATCAATAGCTGATCCACCAATGGTAACAGTACCTCTGACCAGGTTCGGAGCTCTGTCCGACTGCTGACGATCAAGTGTGTAGACTCGTCCGGTGGTAGGTGGCACGGCTGGTGCCCCAGTAGGAACCATCTGCAATGGCACAGCCTGCACTGCAGCAACTCTCGCCGTCGGGCAATCTCTCGAGTAGTGGCCCTCCTTGCCACACTGGAAGCAAATCAGCTGACCGGTAGAGCACGGCCCAAAATGTGACTTCCCGCATCCCGAACATCTGGGAGCAGGAGGTCTAGCGGTGTTCCCCGAAGCAGCAGTCTTCCTGAACTGATTTGGCGCTTGCTTAGCCGCCAACGGTGGTTTACCCTTGCCCTTGTTGGCAAATTTCTTGTTCTTCCAGGGAGTAGAACCACCAGCGCTCTGTGGCACCTCAACCTTGGCCCTCTTGGCCTGACTCGCCCGGCAGTAGTCCTCGATGTCGCGGCACTGCTGCACCAACGCTCCGAAGTCTCTCGAAGCAGAACCGGCGAGATGTCCAGCAATATCCTCATTAAGTCCCCTCCGGAACTTGGCCGCCAAGAATGTAGGAGTAGGCCTCGCCATGCGGAAATGAGAGAACTTGACCAGCTCATTAAACTTGGCCAGGTACTCGTCGACAGACAACGAGCCCTGCACCAACCGGTCAAACTCCCCCTGCTTCCTCTCCTGTGAGTCATAAGGGAAGTACTGACCCAAGAAGCTCTCCTCGAAGAATGGCCACGTCATCACATGACCCTGCATCTCGTAGACCTGAGAAAGGTTGGTCCACCACTCATGGGCCTCACCCTCCAGCATATAAGTGGCGAACAACAGCTTCTGCGGATCTGTGCACTGCATGATCCGGAAAATCTTGTCCAACGCCTGTAGCCATCTGGCAGCAGCAATGGGATCATACGATCCGTCGAAGGTAGGTGGCTTATGCTTGCGGAAAGCATTCAGCCGGCGATCGATCTCGTCACGATCCTCAGCAAGTACGGGGATAGTCTGCATGCCCCCGTCAAATGACTACCCTCACCCATCTGGCTCTGGGTGTCCTCCTGTTGACTAGGCGGAGGTGGAGGCGGTGGCGGCGGTGGAGGTGGTGGAGGACCCTGGCCCGCAGCAGGACCAGCCCTCAACTCCTCCAACATGACCCTCATCATCGTCATGTTGGCCATCCGGTTCTCCTCCAGAACCTCTGCCGTGGTTTGCCGGTTCGCATCTCTAATTGCGTCCAGCATTGCCCGGTTCGCCAGCCTCGTGGCTTCCTGGTCGGCTAGTCGGGCCGCCTGCATCTCAGCCAATGCAGCCAGGACAGGATCCGATTGATCCTCGCTAGTACTCGTGTTCCTCCTCGGTGGTACCATGACTCTGCACAAGTTACACAAAGAATGAGTTGATCAGGCCCACGCCATGTGGTCACACATGCATTATCATAACACACACCAGTTAGAGAGAACACAAAGTAGACACGCAACGACACATCCTAAGTTATTGCAATACATACAGGCTTTTCCCTAGAAAGTGCTCTGATACCATAAAATGTAACAGCCCGTGTTAACCCGGTCTGTTAACACACTATCGTATTAAGCCACGCTTAATAAAAATGCGGAATAACTTTTTCTTTAATTCAATTATGACGTCATTAACTTAACCAACTTGATTACTTAATCATTTTCATAAAAATACTGCCTGTATGTAAATTGCAAGACAACTAACTGAATACCTCGTACATAAATATAAGGTGAGTATCTAAAGCCACAGGTCTATACAAGTAGCCTGGGTCAAAATCCTGATACTTTAATTACAACATTAATTTAATAAGACGATAACAATCATGTGGCATGGACAAACCCCATGCTCACCAAATAAGGCAACAATGCCCACAAATAGTCTCAACATAATCAGCATAATAAAAGCGGAAAACATAACAGCAAATCCAGCAAGACAGCATATCAGAATATCAGCTTAACTCTGGCCTCCTGCCACCTGACCCTCAACATTACCTGATCCTGAAATAAGCGTCCCCAAACGTGGGGTGAGATCTCTAACAAGAAATCTCAGTAAGACAAGGGGTCCTCAAGGAGTCTCCACCCCAAGCTCACTTACATGTGTAATATAAGTTCCAAAAACAGTATTTACAATATAAGTTCCAAATCATGCGATGCAGCAATTAATCATGTCATGTGTGCTTTCAAATCTACTGGCCAGAGAAATGTAGGAATACGTCTATGCCTACATGAGTACATGGATACTACCTGCACCTCACCCACATGCTTCTCCATCTTGTATGTACTACATACTCAGGATTGCCGTCTAGGTGGACACCACATGCATATCATAATGCTCATTACATATAAACAGCTCAACAGCATTTCCAAAATAATCAAAGCATGTAACACAGCATGCATAAACCCATCCCCATGGGACATGGTGGAACATCAAAATGGCTAAACCGAGGACACGAAAGCTTACCTTGCAAGCTAGCTATCCAAGCCAAGAGTCCAACCACTCACAAGTCCACAACAGCAGTATCACAATCTGATATGGACCAATAATACATTAATAATCATGCATCACAAGCATACAACTTAAAGACTACGCCTTTCTTTTACGTTTTACGTCTCAAGGCTTCCAACAAAGCCATAAGCCCTTAATCATGTGATTCTGACTTAGTTTATTAATTACAGAAGTTCAACTTCCTTAATCTAGGGTCCACAAACCCCCAATAGCTTACTGTTCACACAGCACAGCTACCTGCGAAATCCCAGGATATCCGGATATCTCATTGGAAATATCAGGATATCCCGTATCAGGATATCTCATTGGAAATATCAGGATATCCCGTATCAGGATATCTCATTGGAAATATCAGGATATCCCATATCAGGATATCTCACTCGAAATATCAGGATATCCAATATCCGGATATCTCCCTCAGAATATCAGGATATCCCATATCCGGATATCTCACTCGAGATATCAGGATATCCCATATCCGGATATCTCACTCGAGATATCAGGATATCCCATATCCGGATATCTCACTCGAGATATCAGGATATCCAATATCCGGATATCTCACTCGAGATATCAGGATATCCAATATCCGGATATCTCACTCGAGATATCAGGATATCCAATATCCGGATATCTCACTCGAGATATCCGGATATTTCGCGACAGAATGCAGTTTCTGCATTTCGCGAAGATATCCCTCCAAGGTTCCATTTTTAACACTTCAACACGTTAAAGCATGCATCTTTGGTTCATTTTAGGTTCATATTTCTTATACCCTCTTGTTTACTCATTAAACATGGCCAAGACATCAACTTTAAGCATCATAGACTCATGATCATAGTGAGGTAACTTACCAAAGTTCAAAACAGAGGCAAGTTGTGCTCTTGGAGCTCTCCCAAGGTTCCTCACACTCAGCCTAAGTAGGAGCACGAAAATGGCACTTCAAGGTGGGTTCTTGCACCACAAGAAGGCACTTTGAAGCTCACAATGACTACCACAAAGTAGCCATTACTAAAGCTTCAAACTCATGCTCACTAACTACCTCTCAACTCAGAATGATGGCCACAATGCAGCCCCAAGATTAACTCTCACCTTCACAAATGTCTAAACAAGCATGAAAGGTGATCACTTGGCAAAGGAAAGAAGAAGGAAGAAGAAGAGAAGAAGAAGAAGAAGAAGAAGAGGAAGAAGAAGAAGAAGAAGAAGAAGAAAGGTGGCAGCAGCAGTCACGTAGGAAAAATGAGGCACCTAGGGTTTTGTGCCTTAGTGTGCCTATATATAGGCAAAGTCACTAATCGCGCAGTATTAGCCTTAATCGCAAAGTAAAAGATCTTGATCCCAAACTTCGGATTCTGGACCTACGCATTTTTCTAAGATTTGTCATATTTTTATTTTATTTTTCGGAGCACCTTTCCGGTACGCGCTTTTCCATAGCCTGTATCAGTTCTGGCATCAGATTACGTCGTTTTGACTTGAAACTTGTTTTACAAGTCCTACATAATATTCTAGTAATTATCATGCGTTCGTTATAATTTTCCGGGATACTTTTCCGGTACGCATTTATACCGAGTAGCAGAACCGGTATCTGCGCTTTTCTTCCGAAAAGCGACTTTCAGCATTTTTACTCACTCAATATAATTATCTAAGCCCATTAATAATTATTAGGGTCAATTATGGAATTATTTCCTAATTATCATAATTAATTCGCTAATTACCTTAATTAGCGGTGCGGGTTCTTACAGGTACCCTGTCTTGTTGTCCAATTTTCGTATCCTATATGATAGATTTGGACCTTGTGTCTTGATGAAAGTTGTAGATATGTTTCTTAGCTTTCCATAGAGACCAAGATTGTGTAATTTGGATAAGTATAACTAAAGTTATGGTTAAAATACCACAGGAAGGTCAAATTGCCCTGTTTTGGGTACACAGCCCTGTTGTCTGGCGCTATGGGCGCCAGACTGGCGTTAGGAGCGCCAACGGCCAAAATATGGCAGTGGCGCTGGCGCTGAGGGCGCCACTGTGGCGCTGTCAGCGCGGGGGATCTGCCGATTCAGCACTTGTCGCTTAGAAATCTCATAACTTGGGCTACGGTGCTCCGATTTGAGCGCGGTTTGAACCCACGCGTAACTAACGGAAAATCCTATAATATAATGGGAAAATGGAGACCATAGTAAATGAAATGAAAGTATGGTATTAAGCTTTAAGTATGTTATTCCGCAATGTATTATGGTTATGGTCACGCAATTGGGTAATTTTAATTCGGCTTGCTTTAAAAAGAAAAATTTAACCGGATTTAATTGCACTAATGTGATTGTAACTGCGCTTAATATCATAAGTCAATATTAACAAACCGGTTCTAGAACGGGGTGTTACAAACATTATCTCAAGCAACTTGAGAAACGATAAACCCATATATATATATATATATATATATATATATATATATATATATATATAGGGGTAAACATTTCTCAAGCAGCTTGAGATAAGTTTATCTCAATCTAGCCCCAAAACTACGTCGTTTTGATTAATGAAGGGTGTTTATGTAATTTTAGGTGAATTAATGAAGGGTGTTTCAGTAAAATGTATATGATATAAAAATAAATAAAATTACAAAAACACCCTTCATTAATTCACCTAAAATTACATAAACACCCTTCATTAATCAAAACGACGTAGTTTTGGGGTTAGCTTGAGATAAGCTTATCTCAAGCTGCTTGAGAAATGTTTTTCCCATATATATATATATATATATATATATAAGGTAAAAGATCTCTCCAGTCAATGGAGATAAGTTATCTCCGGTGAGCCCAAAACGACGTCGTTTTGGGATGAAAATCAAGGTATTTTTATAATTGTAATATATTGCAGGATTATATTAGTCTTTATCATTATGATATTTTAATCTTATAACCTCAAAACGATGTTATTTTAAGCTCACTAGAGATAATTTTATCTCCGATGACTGGAGAAATATATATATATATATATATATATATATATATATATATATAGGTAGGATCCTTTTACATCAATGATACATATATATATATAGGACTTATCATTTCTCATGCTGCCGGAGATAACTTATCAATGGTGTAAAGGAAGAGAGAGAAAAGGAGAATCATAACCATTCAAAGGTGAATCAATAAATATAAGGAAATAAATAATTAAAATGACGTAGTTTTGGGGTGGCCGGAGATAAACTTATCTCAAGCAGCTTAAGAAATATTTTTCCCATATATATATATATGGAAAAGTATTTCTATAACCACTTTAGATAAGGTTATCTACAGCTACCATTTTTAACTATGTTGTCCCAGGAGAACATAGTTATAAATTAAAGTTGTTTTTTTTTTCTTACAAAAAAAAAAGTTATTTTTTTTCTCTCTCCACGTCAGCAAACAAGTTCTGAAAAAGAAACTGAGGAGAGAGAAAAAAAAAGTTACTTTAATATTATAACTATGTTCTCCCAGGAGAACATAGTTAAAAATGGTAGCTGTAGATAATCTTATCTAAAGTCGCTATAGAAATGTTTACCCCATATATATATATATATATATATATATATATATATATATATGGATTTTATTAATCTCATGTTAAAGTAGATAGTTATCTCATGTCATAGAGACAAACTAGTGGGCTCCACCACCTGAAAAAATAAAAGAAAAGAAAAAGGTGACACAATTATCGAATGATGTGTAGGAGAGAAAACTTAAGTCATGTGACATAAGAATAGTTTTTCCCTATATATATACATATGAAAATAGTGACACGTTCTTTCTTTTAGAAATTAACCAACAACAATCGCCGATAAAATTTTGATATTTTTTTCCCGTGCATCACATGGTTAATGCACTAGTTTAAATATAATTTGATATTTTTTACTATGTGAGTCTCAAAAACTTGACACGTGAGAATCACATTAACATATTTGTAAGACTCACGGGGTGAATAGTGATTTAGTAAATAATTGTTATTTTAAAACTATATATATATATATATATATATATATATATATATATGAAAAGTATTTCTCCATTACCAAAGATAAAGTTATCTCCAGTGAGCTTAAAACGACGTCGTTTTGGGTTATAAGATTAAAAAATTATAAAGATAAAGACTAATATAACCCTGCAATATATTAAAATTATAAAAATATCTTGATTTTCGCCCCAGAGTAACTTCGTTTTGGGCACCGGAGATAATTATCTCCGTTGACTGGAGAGATCCTTTACCCTTCTAGGGTTTATTTTTTCTGATGTTACTTTAGATAACTTTATCTAATGTTAATCAAAACGACGTCGTTTTGGGACGGAAATCATGGTATTTTTATAATTTTAATTTATTTCATGGTTATAATAGTCTTTATCACTCTAATTTTTTAATTTTTCAACCCCAAAACGACGTCGTTTCGATGAACATTAGATAAAATTATCTAAAGTAACATCGGAAACTTTTTTCCCTTTATTTTATTGTTATTTTCCTTGGATACCAACCGCTTTTCTTTCCCCAATCACTTTTCTTCTATAAGGTAGCTAACACGGAGACCAGATAATCCTAATCACTATAGAGTTAATGGTTAGACTTAGCGTTATATGAATATTTGTTTGATATGCTCTCGATGCTTAGGAAACTAGTTATGTTTTACAATAAATTTATTAGATGTGATTCTAATATTCATGGAATAAATTTGAAATTTATGTATCCTAATCCTTTAGAAGTAATAGATTAATTATATATGAATTTTGTTTGAAATAACTTTATATATGTAATCTCAATCTTTAGATAATCTGTAGGTAACTTTATCTAAAATTTATTATATGTAATCCTAATCCCTAGAGAGTCCTAGATTATATTTATATGAAATTTGGTATATGTAATCCTAATCCCTAGAGAGTCCTTAATTATATTTATATGAAATTTGGTATATGTAATCTTAATCACTGGATATTTGTAGGTTATCTCTTTTATATGAATTTGGGCATAATCCTTATATGTAATCTTAATCCCTAGAGAATCAAGTGTTAGCTTTATATAAATTTTTGATGTAATCTCGATGCTTAGGGCACTCTAATTATGTTTTTATATTAAATTTATTAGATGTGAATCTAGTCTTCTAATCAATTAATTTACTTGAAATTTATGTAATCATGATCCCTAGGTATCTTAATCCATAGATGCTCTTAGGTTCATTTTATATGAAATTTGTTGGGTATATATAATCCTAATGCTTTAGAAATAATAGATTAACTTTATAAGAAATTTTGTCTAATGTAATCTTGATCCTTAGGACATCTTAAATTAGTTTTAGATGAAATTTGGTATACGTAATCCTCTAGGTGATCATAGGATAATTTTAGAGTTTAACCAACGACGATCGCCAACAAAAAACTTGATCTTTTTTCCTGTGCATCGCACGGGTAATGCACTAATTTAAATATAATTTTATATTTTTTTACTATTGTTTATAATGTGGGTCTCAAAAACTTGATCGACACGTGATAATCACATTATCATATTTGTACGACTCACGAGGTCAAAAGTGATTTAATAAATAAGTTTTATTTTAAAATTATATATATATATATATATATATAAACTTATTTTAAAATTATATATATATATACTCATACCCATACCCATACCGTTAGAGCCTCCCAATTTCTCTGTGAATCGATCATCGTTATTCATCTTGACGAAGTACAAAATCTAAGTAACACAACTTCCTTTAGAGAAATTGAAAGAATTAAAGAAAGAAAAGGAAGAGCAGATCGACAGTGCAACATTATTAAAGAAAACAAAGACACACTTACATTTCCACTTTAATTGGGATATTTATTAACATGATTAATTTAGAAAATATAAAATGTATTAATTAATATTATCCACATGAAAATTTCTAATATTCATCCCTCACCGTTTTGATTTAGTAGTGATTTTGTGTTCTGTGGATTAATTATTTTTTCTTTTAATTTTTTTCTTGTTTTTTTCCCTTTTCTCCATGGACATCGGTAGCATATGATGCTATATAAAGAAAAAAAAAAGGGAGAGAAAGGGTGGGAAGGAGTAGGAGAGAAAAAGAGATAAAATAATTTATTTTATTCATAAGTTTTGTTCATGATTATAATCTAACAGTATTAAAAAGTCCAGGCAAAATAAGGATATGTACCTATCCGTGTTTAGTAGTACTTGTAAGCAATAAATTAACTTGAATCTCCAATGTCATGGGTGTCACAATGAAAGGACAATTTTGTTGTTATGTTTTACGTAAAATATAAAGGGTTTTATAATTCTCATTCAACATGAGAATTACAATTTTTCTACACACCCTTCGATTTCCGTGCTGACATGGGTCCTACATATAATTTTTTCTAATACATGGGTCTCACATGTTTTTTATCTCTACAACATGAAATTTCAATTCTCCTTCAACATGAGAATTATAAAACCCAAATATAAAAGAATACCAACGGATATAGACAAGTCAAGTGTTCACATCATAATATACATAAAATTGGATGATGGCGAAAGTTGCAATAATTTGCTTATTTGTCCAGGTGGGGTAGCAGAACCCCCAACTTGTTGCTTCTACTCTTTGAAGTCTCCAATCTATTAGAAATTCAATTAGCCGGCTTAATAGTAGAATGACTGTGAGTATGATTAATTTTACTTTAAAATGGTCGTGTCATCCACTGGGTGAAATACTCTTTCCCTGCAATTGGATGTATTATAAGAAGTATACTCAATTTTAATAATTGATGTGCTTACATTAATATTTTACATATTTAATGAAGGGATTAACATTTCTCTCCTATTTCATGAGATAATTTTATTTCCTAAAACTTCAAAACCATATCTTTTTGAGGTTTAAGATTAAAAATAAATAATATTTTAGTAAAATTCATTATACAATAGAAAGAAAATTTTCCAAAATACCCTTTATAAAGTTATCTTATGTGATAGAATAAATATTTTTTCTTTAATAAATTAGAATAGTCAGATATAAATATGATTAATCATCAAAATAAAAAATTTAACTTACATGGCAGGCTATGGGGAGTCCTTACTGGGAAACATTACCAATGACTTAAGTTACACCAACAATAATAAGTGAGTCAAACACTATATGTCAATTCAAATATTAAGACATTGGATTCATGAATCCATCTAGCTGTTCATTATTCATATTCTTAAGAAATTAGAATAGTATATAACATAAGAAAATCTTTGACGATTAAATTTAACTCACAACATCCATATTCATAATAATTATGTTAATTTTTTTCCCTGTAAATTTGTAATCTGTAATCCCCTTGAAAAATAGAAATCAGTTATATCTAAAGGCATGAGGTAGAGTAAAAACTTAACATGGATTTCTCTGAATCAATAGCACGAACTTCAGAACTTACAAGAAACGTGCAGACCTATATTTTCTCACATACATTTGACAAATATTTTTTAATCTTTTTCTCCCCATGTTCACTCCTCGGAATTGCCATCTTTTACTGTAGAGCTTTTAGGCCTGTACTTGTACCTCATTGAAACAAGCAAATAGACAAAGAAGTTGATCAAGCTGAGTATGGAAAGAAACAAGAAGAACAGATTCAGATGGTTTCTGTTAATATTGTTCCCTGCTAACCAGCCTCTACTTGCAGTAATATTCTTGGTGACACCATTCACGATTTGTACCATTATGGTACTTAAAAAATAGCCAAGGGCCATAGAACACCAAAGGAAACATGTTGATGTAGATTTAAGCCCTTTTGGTGCCTCTGAATAGAAAAACTCAAGAAGACCAACATAGGTAAACATGTCAGCTATGCCAAACACAAAGTACTGAAAAGAAAGCCAAAATATACTTAAGGGTAATGGCTGAATCACTGGCAAAGCATCAAGCATGTTGTTGTCTCTAGCAACTCCTTTCCTTATCACCTCTACGACTGCTGAAATTGCCATTGAGATGGAAGAGAGTATTAGGCCAACTCCTATGCGTTGCAAGTGGGTAATTCCAGTGGGAATACCAGTGAATTTCCTTAGAAGAGGTACACAAATTCGGTCATAGAAAGGGATGATAATGATTAAGAAGACAACTGGGATGATTGGTAGAGATGCAGGTGGGATGTTAAAGTGTTTGGTGATGCTTGTGTCCATTGTGAAGCCTTGTTGGATTGAGAATGTTTGGAGCTGTGCTAGGCAAAGGGTCATTATAATTGTGCAGCAGAATATTGGGACCATGCTTAGAATGATTTTGGCATTTTCTACTTGGGTAACTCTGCATAGTTTCCATGGGTTTGGAGCCTTTGGTTTCTGATGTTGCACATCAAATTCTCTTTGGATGGCTGCTCTGTCTAAGAACCTGTGCAATGGGAACTTGAATTTAGAACCAGATGCATTGGAATTGGAGTGATATTGTATAGGGAAATATTTTTCTCATTTCGTTGGAGATAGCTATCTCATTTTATACACTCATCCGATTTGGTGCCAACTTTTTCCATTTCTTTTTCCTTTTGTTTTAAAGTGTGGACCCCGCATATTTATCTCACACACATGAGAGAACTATCTCAAATAACACGAGATTAATAATTCCCTATTTTATAATGTGCTCAGCTTATATTTATAAAATTTCATATCTAAAAGACTAAAACCTTTTACTCTAACCATGCATCACTTTTGGTACTTTAGCTATGATCAAGTCACATATATATATTATTAGTTTTAGACATGAGTATTGAACCTGAAAATATCTCTATGAGGTAGATACTCTATTTCCACAGCAGCTTCTTTGTCCTGTTCAATCTCGTATAGTTCTACAGGATTTATAGGAAGGGGAAGGTTTCTGTTGTGAATTGCAGCAATGAAGACCTGGAAAATTGATGCGAAGACATTATAACAAATAACTTGATCAATGCAATATCGAGCTAAAAACTTTAAATATGCTAGCCAATGAGAAGATACATTTAAAATTAAATGAAATCCTTTCCATTGTTCTTCCAAATAAAAAACCAAACAATATACGATTTCAATTCAAACATTATTCTTTGTATCAAGATTTATGAATGTAACAAAACCAAACTAAGTGCAATGCCATAGTGATATAAGAATTTAATTGGTATGACATAGTCTTTTGTAAAAGCAATAGAATTACAAAGAAATCTAGAGCTTCCTACTCTTCGAAATTTTTTACTCCTCTTGTAGGATTGAATTTGAAATCTATACTAGGCTTACTTGAATTATAATATAACACATCCACTCACTTACAAGCAATTACACCCATTTTTTTTTTAACAATTTCTTCATTTTTGTTGGCACTTAAGTCCATTTTTATTATTGAGTGTTGTTGTACATGGAGAATAAAACAAGGTGTATATATACCTGTATGATCTCAATGATGCCACTTGTTTTTGTAACTTGAATTCGGTATAATGGCAACCCAAAAGCAAAAAATATGGTGCCCAAAACTATAGCAATGGTTGAGATCCCAAAGCCATAGTCCCATCCTTTATTGTCTTGTATCCACACAATGAAGGTTAAGCTGACTGCAGCACCAATGCATATTGCTAATAAAGTACCGTTAAAGAAGCTGGACAATTGCCTTGCTTCTTTGGGGTCTCTTTCATCAAACTGATCAGCACCATGTGATGGCAGGGAAGCTTTCACTCCTGCACTCCCAAAGGCTAACAAGTAGAGGCTAATGTAGAGAAAAGCTTCATGCTTACCACCAAGTTTTTCACAATGTGCATTTTCTACAGAGATGTTGCAAATGGCTGGCTTCAGGTTAGGATAGTGTGCTTGTACTGTAAGCAATGCCAGTCCCTGTAATACAAGAGTCAAGGAGTCAAGCATTCAATTTTTTATTTTATAAATACCAATGGGTGTTCAAAATTCTAATGGACTCAACTAATCCAGTTTTGGATTTGTACCTCTCCACCTTCTTCAAAAATTATGATGGTCAAAATTCAAATCCACTATTCTTTAGGCAGGTCAAATCCTAAAGTTTAACTAGATTAGGAACAATACTTGAATAAAGAAATACCTTTTGGTTTCGGATGGTTTGACAATTCTCAATACCGATTTTAAAACTAGTTTAGAACTGTTTAAGATATATTAAGCATTCATTTTTTCTTAAAGTTATTTTATATAATTTTGTCTAATGTTCATCGAAATAACATCATTTTGGGGCAGAAATTATAATGTATTTATAATTTTAATTTATTTCAGAGTTATAGTAATATTTAACATTTTAATTTTTTTAATTTTTCAACCCAAAATGACGTCGTTTCAGTGAACATTAAATAAAATTGTCTAAAGTAACATTAAATATTTTTTCCCCATATATTATTTATATAAATTTAGGTTATTCTTTAACTAGTTTTACTTAAATTTTATTTTACATCAGTTTTTACGTAATTTATTATTCTTTAACTAGTTTTACTTAAATTTTATTTTACATCAGTTTTTACGTAATTTATTTTTTAATCTTCTAATTTTAAAAACTTAATATATTATGACTATTGAATAAATGGCTAATTTCTATGTTATCTAATTATCATATGAAGTGGTAAAATAATCATAAATATATATATGACCTTGGCATAATCATTGATTATGCAAGTTGATATAATACGAAACAATATGAATTATCTTCTTTTTTTTTGGAGATACATCAGAAAATAAAAGACAAAACAAAAAATAAACTAGGCAAACCTGGGGTAGGCTACCCCTCTGATCATTACAGACCAGTAAACTACATTTTATCGGTTTTATCTATGTATATTGAATGTTGCTTTCACAAATTAACAATATTAATCAATGACATGACATGACATGAATAATTCATTAATTAAAAACATAATTAACCGCAGATGTACATATCAATGTGATATTTGCGAGAACAATATGACAAGATCTAAAAATAAAATAAAAAATTATCAACACAAAAGAGACACTATTTTTTCTCTCATTTTTCATCACATGCAGTTGATTTTTCTATGAATGATTAGAGTTTTCCAATATGATATCATCATGTTAACTGACTTTTAGGTTCCAGGCCTTGTTGCTACTCCTATGGCCGTGGCTTCTGTTCTCTGATTTGGGCTTTTAATGTTTCTCATTTGGGCTTAATCCGGCAAAGGTTATGATGGCCCGTAGAGGGTAATATCAAATAAGTTGTTTCGGCCTACATGTTCAATTTACTATAGCACAGGAGAATAACTATATTCCGTCTTAATTTTTATTTTTATTTTACTTATAAAATATGATAATTTACAAGGGCACACAACTATGTTTGGTCAAACTACATGCTGTTGTGCGTTGAATTTTATTTTTATTTTTCTTATACCAAGTACCAACCTTGATTACCTCGCGAGTAGATTCGGTTCTTTGCGGCTGACTTTCAATCTTGAGTGTTATGTACTCTTTTATAGCAATATTACCAACACTAATGAATAACTTGTATTAGAATGATGGCAATTGAGAGGGTGTTTTTGATTAATCTTACCAAAAAAACAAAGAAGCCAGAGATAAGAACGCATTTGTATCTGCCAATCCATGTGTCCGCAACGACGGCCACCACAATGGAGAGTATGTAAGCAACACCCGAGAAGTTAGTGACCATGTTAGCTGCATCTGCTATATCATAATGCATAATCCCATGGAAGTATGACACCAAGTTCACTGCTAGTGAGAAAGTTGCCATGTTCTCGAAAACAATCATGGCTGCATCCAAACCCAAATAAGAGAGTCACTACATCAATTGACCAACACCAAAAACTACAAAGAGAATCCTGAAACAAAATTAAGTAGTGTATGCAGAATAGGATCCAGGAAGCAGTCTCTTTGCAATTACGCAGGTACAAAGATTATCTCCATCCCACACTCGCTAGTTAGGTTTAATGAGGAATGATTTTTTATATGATTAGTGGCCATCAAATTAAGAACTTTTCTTGGAAACTTGAAGGGTGAGAATTATCCCTCCATTTTTCAAACCAGACTGTGATCCCAAAAAAAAAAAAAAAAAAAAAGAGAGAGAAAGAAGCATAAAAGTTTTTTGCTTTTGGTAAAGTAAGGCTTTTTGATCCTTATGGCCCTTATTTAATAAATAATTACTAATTTGACCTCATTTAAAACTAATACCAAAATTTAACCCCTCCCAAAAACATAACACCAATCTGCCCCTGTTGACCGTTGACTACGCAGCCTACCCGGGTACACACCTACGTACCCGGGTATTTTTTGAATTTTCTGACTTACCCGGGTAAATAGGTGTGTATCCGGATAGATGTATGCATTTCTGGAAAATCTTTGCATCACTTACCCGGGTACTTAGGTGTGTACCCGGGTAAGTGTCCACAAATGCAAAGATTTTTTAAGAGCTTGTTCTGATGTAACTTAGTTATCATGGAAAAGATTATGCGGTGGTCAAAATTTGACATTGTTCTTTAACAGCTTGATCTGACGTAACAGCTTGTTCATGAAATCGATCCTGGTTTCAACATTCTCATTTTCAACAAGTCTTGCTCATGGGATTCAACCATAATGATTTGATAATGTGGGTCGTAGGGTGGACACAGATAAAACTAATAAAAAAAAAAGAACATTGTGCATACCAAAAAAAAAAGAACTTTGTATTTCACAATATCTACACATATAGTTCATTTAGCAATCATGGAGCATTTTCACAAGGCGTTTAGAAATTCAACCACAATACAAAGTGGGTAATGATCATATTTGGATATGGTTGAATTTTGGGGGTAATTTTCTTGCATCTGTTTTTTTCTTGAATTCTTGCATCTGTTTTTGACACATTATAAATGGCCTGCAATATGTGTCGGTTTATAATTAGCTGATAGGGAAGAATTGCATGTTTGAACATGCATGGAAATCAATACTAAGAGTCATTATCAAATCATTATAGTTGAATCCCATGATCAAGACTTGTTGAAAACGAGAATGTTGAAACCAGGATACGATTTCATGAACAAGCTCTTACATCAGATCAAGCTGTTAAAGAACAATGTCAAATTTTGACCACTGCAGAATCTTATTCATGATAACTAAGTTACATCAGAACAAGCTCTTAAAAAATCTTTGCATTTGTGGACATTTACCCGGGTACACACCTAAGTACCCGGGTAACTGATGCAAAGGTTTTCCAGAAATGCATACATCTCCCCGGGTACACACCTATCTACTCGGGTAGGTCAGAAAATTCAAAAAATACCCGGGTACGTAGGTGTGTACCCGGGTTAGGCTGCGTGGTCAACGGTCAAACAGGGGCAGATTGGTGTTATGTTTTTGGGAGATGTTAAATTTTGGTATTAATTTTAAATGAGGGTCAAATTAGTAATTATTTATTAAATAAGGGCCATAAGGGTCAAAAAGCCGGTAAAGTACTCTTGATATGTATGCTAAACGTTGGTTCATCTTTCATGTTATTGACAAGGAAAATGTCCATGAACACATGGTGAGTTAGTCCTTACCTAGTGGGAGCAAAGAAACTGTTGCCCCTCCATGTTTGTGTTTCAGAGCTCTTCTTCCTTTCCAATCAACTTTTCCTTCAACCACCTCTCCTTTCTCCTCGTCATGCATCCACTTCACATTCCCATCAACAACCTCAGAATTTGCCTTCATGGAAATGATGAAGATGTCAGTAGCATGCAAGAAACTCAAAAACGTAGAGGTAAATGGGGAGCATTCATTAAAACAAAGGAAAATAATAAAATACCATTGCTCTGAAGAAAACTTTCGAGTAACCAATTCAAAAGAATGAGAACAAGAAGTTAAATACAATGGTAACAGGAAAGAACAATCTCTGCCCTATATATAGACTCAACTTAGCAATATATATAAAATGAAATAGTTATGAGTACATAAAGTAATGTCTCATAATTAAGATCACTATCTCATATATATATATATATATATATATATATATATATATATATATATATATATATATATATATATATATATATATATATATATATGGCTGATGACCAGTGCTGTAGAGGCTTCCATTGGTCGATAACAAAATTGAATTACATGGAATTTGCCGGCTTTAGAAGAGGAAGATTCGAAGGTAGCTTTCCCTATATCAGTACATATTAATAAATATTTAAAATTTTGTGCTGGTATTATAGCGTTTATGAATCAAGAGATTTAGAGTTCAATTCTCATCATCCTATTTTATTAATAAATAATTAAATATTATAGTAGGCAAGTGGATTTGTGGATTATCTTTTAAGCCTAATAAATCTTTGTGTAAGAAAATATTAAAACAATATTTTATAAAATTAAAATTATTAATATGTTATTTTACAAAATAACCACGTACGTATACAAAATGGCTATATCCTATATAAGTTATCAAATCTCCTTATTACCTTCTCCACGAGAGCTAATTAACTGGCTCCTTATGCAATGTGACGACAAGCTTGTTTATATTCTAAACGTAATTTGGAAAAAAAATTGTTCGCTGTTTTGGCATTTGCAAATAACAGATTACGAAAAGTTGTTTGGAACTAATTTATTTGGGCGAGATCTAGCACCATGTCTTGCCTAATTTGGATGAAATCCAGCACCATTCACATGATAACATGTGTTATCATGTGGTACAAAAAGTCAATAATTTGACCGTAAAACTTTGGATGACTATAATTTTTTACTTGGATATCCAAATCAAATATTTTTTTTATTCCATATAATTTTTTGAAATTTATGCAATAATATCTCATGGAAGGGGATTTGATCACAAATTATTTAAGGTTGTTAATCTTGGGGTGTCCACATACTTTTGTCCTTTTTTTATAAAACCAAGGGAAAAATTAATTAATATCAATGCCTATTGTCGACACAGGTTGAATTGGCGTGAGAAAAGTGACAAAATCTAAACCTTTTTTTTTGGTGAAAAAATCTAAACCTTTTTTTTTGGTGAAAAAATCTAAACCTTTTACTTGTACAATTATATGAACATTTTACTCTCCATGCATTCTAGAACTTTAACTAGGGTTCATAAGGGATGCATAGAATTTAGAAACAAGGCCAAAAAGAGCAACAACCATTAAGAAATTAACAACCATGGAGATAAGGAAACTCTCTCAAATTTTGTAAGCAACGACCTCATGATATAGATTCATCAAATTTTGTGCATTTTTTTTTAAATGGCCCTACCATTTGTATCTCTGTAGGAAATAGGAAACTTCTCATGTAGCACGAGAAATTATAACCCCCCCCCCCCCCTCAACACACACATATATATATATAGGGTTTATCATCTATCATTTAACATGACCTTAAAAAGTTTCCTACACTCACAACATTTTGTGTAGCCCGCAGCAAAAAAAAAACTCTGGCACGCAAAATGAATCTCTATAACATTACACAATCACTTTTCCTACAACATAACTCTTATAAAACCCATATATATATATATATATATATATATATATATATATATATATATATATATATATATTAACATCTTACCTGAGTTTTTAATTCTTTAATATAAAAGTTTGTGTGCCTTCATATTCTAAACTTACGTACTCATGCATTGCTTAGGTTCATTTTCTCATGCTCCCTTTATGATGTTGCGGGAAAAAAACAATGAGATGACAAAAGTACGAGGACAGTACCCCAAATAATTTGTGACCAAATCTCTTTTAATAAGATGTTATTGTGTAAATATCAAAAAGTTATATAGAATAAAAAAAATACTTGATTTGAATATCCGAGTCAAAAGTTATGATATTTTGAAATTTCATGATTAAATTATTGACTTTTTGTGCTACGTGTCACCACAATAATGGAGCTAGGTCTCGCCCAAATTAGGCAAAATCAATCATGCCTTTTCTAAGCGTGTTCCAATAGGGTGAGGTACCTCTTTTGGCCTCGAGTGATTTCGCCCATTTTGGACGTATCTGAATGCGATAGATTCGTAAATTAGTTCTAAATTGTTATATTTTTGTAATTTATTATTTAAATATAGTGAAACCAAAGTATAATGTTATAGGAAAGTTGTTAGGTTATGTTATAGAGATAGGGATTGTGGGACCCACACTTGTTTTCAAAAAACAAAAAATGTGAATCCCATAATTCCTATTTCTATAACATAACCTAACAATTCTCCTACAACATTATTCTTCTTTTTCCCTTAAATTATATCGTTGTCCTACTTTCTATCGTTATCAAGTAAGATATGTAGAAATTTTGAGAAAATAGAAGTACTAAATGAATTTCAGAATTGTATGACTGAAAAACATCTCATTTATTGTATCAAATAAAAGACACTTGTCATTTATAATAGGAGAGTGAAGCTCTAATTAAGCACCTTATAGTCTCATGGTTAGAAATATTATCAGACTTTAGGTATGAGTCGATTAATAATTGTTGGTATACTTTTAATTTGAAGCGTTGATAAGATATGTGATGGATTGTTGGATTAAATCAGTGTTAAGAAACCGGACCGATCTGGCTGGGTCGATCCGGGAACCGGTAAATCGGTCATATAATCGGTCCGGTTGAAGCAACGGACCGGCCATGCATCAGAATCGATGTGACTCGGTCCGATCTGGCCGGTTTTCATGAAAATCGGTAACCCAATCGGTTAACCAGCGACCTGACCCGATCCCAAAAAAAAAATCCAATTTTTTTATTCAAAAAAATAAAATAATGGACATATTTGAATATTTTCTTGCTTATTAACTGACATAAGTTATATACCTACAACACTAATATTATCTCAACTATGCATTATGCAGAAAATTTTGATTTGATTTATAGTTAGAGATGTTTTCTGAACCTAAAGCGTGGTATCACTATCATTATAATAATATGTGATTTATTATTTTTTATATTAAAATATTTAAAAAAATTATCATTTTTTTTAGATGTTTAATTATGTTTATAATTTTTTAATATAAGTTATAAAATTGCATATAATTATCGGGTCATGGGATTGAACCAGTGACCCACAGGTTGAACCAGTGACCCAATACCTCAATCGAGTCAATGACCGAGCCGATTTTAATAACATTGGATTAAATGCAATTTAGACATATAGGGTGGTTCTGTTTTTTCTCCCAATTATGGCTATCTCTTCATGAGAAAAATACATTCGAGAAGAAGAAGGGTTACATAGAGAAATTGCCCTAGAGATCAATGTTATAAAAACTGGACCGACCCGGCCGGGTCAACCTGGAAATCGGTGAACCGATCATGTAACCGGTCCGATTTTCATATTGGATCGGCCATGTTGCAGAACCGCTGTGACCCGGTGCGACCCGGACAATTTTCGTAAAAAAATCGGTGACCCGATCGGTTCAACCGGTGACCCGGTCCGGTCTATGAAAAACTAATTTATTTTCATAAATTAATATCTTTTCTTTTTACTCTCAAACACACATGGTTTGTTTTCTTTTGTTGAGTGATTTGTAGCTTGTTAACTTACATTGATTATGTACCTATAACATTAATATTATCTTGATTATGCAATATGCAAGGAATTTTGATTTGATTTATAATTAGAGATGTCGTTTACTGAACCTAAAACACTAATATCACAAATATTATATGTTTGATTGATCTTTTGTTGGACAATAATGTGTAATTTGTTTTTTTCATATTAAAATATTTGAAATTGGTATATTTTTTTACAAGTATTTAAGTATATTTATAGTTTTTTAAATATAAATTGTAGATTTACATATATTTATCGGGTCATGCGGTTGAACCAGTGACTCACTAATTGAATCGATGACCCAATATCTCGACCGAATCAATAACCGGATCATATTTAATAATATTGCTAGTCATAGCTGTCTTCGCGTCTTTCGCATTGATATCGGGTGTTTAATTATTTATTATTTACAAAAATTCACGGTAAAATATTTAAAATTTGAAGATCTCAGCAATAATAATTGTGATGGTAGAGAAAAGCTTACCCCTATGGTTTTAGTTGAGTGGTGTACAAGCATGTCAGTCTTAATTATGATCATTACATAGGAACAAGCTTTGGGTAAGGAAATATCTATATGAATCTCTTAATTTTACTGTTGGATGACTGGTCTTTGACTAGACTAGAGAGATAAATTGGGGGAAAAATGTTTATCATCTTAAATGACACAATTTATATCCTCACTCTCACAAAAAGATGTGACCACACCTTTATTTTTTTGTCAACTCTCCCCCCTCCTTTATCTATCTCTTTCTCTCTCCTTAAATGACATAACTTTACATCCTTTAAAATGACACACGCTTTACCCATAAACGGGGTTTGCACAAGTTGGGTTGTATACACCACCTAACCATAACATATGAGTGGAAATTTTATTTTACTTTTTTAGATAATTTTATTTTTGGGTTGAAAAATTAATAAATTAAAATGATAAAAACTATTATTACCCTTAAATAAACTAAAATTACAAATACACTAAGATTTCAGCCTCAAAACAATATTATTTTGATAAACATTTGACAAAATTATCTAAAATAATTTTAGGAAAAAAAAAAAAAAAACCTATCACATATATACTCGTCTTCATTGTCTCCGATTCCCGTCTTAAGTCCTTTGAGAATGAGTTTAGTAACGTTTTTCCCCGCAAGGTAAAACTGAGAGATGGATAGGGTTATGGGAAGATGTTATAGTAAATATTAGCCTTTGAACTTTTCTTTGTATGTTATGCATGTAACTGAAGAAACTCTCCAGCAAGATAAAAACTTGGGGATAGTCCAAGAGCTTTGAATCGTTTGCAATCACTCCGGGCTAAAATATAGTATACCGAAACATATCCACTTTTAAAATCTTGGTATTTTGTTGAGAAATATTATTTAATAGTACTAATAAGCAATAAATTAACTTGAAACTCCAATGCATGTTCTGTCATGATTCATGCGTGTCATAAAGAAATTAAAGAGACTTTTGCTGTTACGTTTTACATAAAATCAAAAAGAATACCAACAGAATGTACAAAAAAAGAAAAGCATATATACCAACAATATAGACATGCCAAGGGTTCACATCATACCATGCGCAAATTAGAATAGGTTTATTGATTATATGTTCAGGTGGGGTAGCAGAACCCCACATGTTGCTTCACCTCTTTGAAGTCTCAACTGGCTCTGCGACGTGAGAGACTGTGACTCATGCGCAAATTATATATATACTCTTCACGCACGATTATATATTATCAATTAGAGAGCTTGCATCATGTAACCTTTTGTATTTTATTTTTGATATTTAGTGCATGTACGGTTGAACTATTATAAAAATTGAATAAGTTATAATCTTTTATTATATCTGACGTCAATATTTAATACTGAATTTAAAGATATTGACGTCTCTATTTTAATTTTATCTTTAGGATTTGTGTTAAAAATGACCATGTCCAATGTAGTACTGGATGTTAAGCATATATATATATATATAGGTGTTATTATTAAAGAAAATAATATATATGTACTGCATAATTAATTACAAATCACTTTCTTGATTTTGTCATTCAGGATTGAAATTTAGTTTTTTTTTTTTTTAAAAACAAAGATTGAAATTCCTAAATTGTCCTTTTAATTAAAACAAACTCTTAGAAAGAGTCAAATCCCAAAAAGATTCAATGTCAATAACTGAAGTTCTTTTAAATTTAATGTTTCTTATGTTGTAGAGAATAAATTTATCTTCTATATAATATGAAAGTATGTGGACCCATGTGGAGAGAAAAAATAAAGATATATAGATCTCACATATTTTTATGTGTGTAGGAAATATATGAGATAAATTTATCTCCTACAACATGATAAACTCAAACCCTTCTTTTAAAGTCTAAATAGAAAAGGTAAAAATATAAAGTATAATATAATTATAGGAAGTCTTCGAAAATGGAAGTTAACTCGCCTTCTTGATGATCATAATAATTATGACTTAGGTTTCTTTCTTTTTTTTTTGGACACATTATGACTTAGGTTCGAATTCGAAGATTCTCAGTTAGTTTGTAATCTAATTAACTTTGAATGGGAAAAGTTTTTCCTCATTCTAAACATTTTTTTCTATGAAACCAAAAAAACATAAGAAAATCTTTTAGTTCATACCAAATTCAAACGAATTAATTGCCTGCTGATTTAAATCATACCAAGTTCTATATATTTGGCACGTAGAGCTACAATTTTTTCATATGAAAACGTAAAGTTGGCTTTTACGTGTCTGATTTGCTGGATATTTATACTAAGGCCTAAGACTCGTCTTTGGGCTCCATGAAGGTGGTTCCATAAGCGTGTCTTTTATTAAGGCCTAAGACTCATATTTGGGCTCGATGAAGATAGTTCTACTAGCTCGAAAGAATGGAATGAGATATATGGAAAGGAAAAATTAGATGAAAATAAAATTATGCTTCTAAAAATTTTAGCTTCTAAAAATGTAGAAAAAAATCAACAACAAAAAAATAAATTTATTTTCCAAAAACCAAATATTTTTTTGAAAATTTAAATAATTTTAACTTTTATAAAAAAAAATTCTAAAATAAATAAAACGTAAAAAATATTTTTTTACAAACTCATCCAAATGTCCTTTAATAAGTGATGGTACTACTAGTAGTAGAGTACCGAAACTATTTTCCCTCGTTACATATCCCAAGCTCCTTTGGACATGATTGCTAACATGGTCCATTTAACATTTTTAAAATATCTTATCCAAAAAAAAAAACAACATTTTTAAAATATGATAATTGAGTACTATCAATTTAGGATGCTTATTACGTATAATCTATGATAATCATAAACTTGAATTTAATCATTGATTAATTAATTTTATAAAGGATCCATTCCATCTTGTCATTGATTTATTTCCATTCATTAATGTGGGCCTATTTATCTTTCTATCTATTATATTATCTATATGGAGAGGGTTACGTTTACAAAATAAATTTATTTACAACTCTTACAACTTCAACTATGTTCTTCCGGGAGAATATTACTAGCGAGTATTCTCTCCAACTATGTTCTTCCGGAAGAATATTACTAGCGAGTATTCTCCCGGGAGAACATAGTTGAAGTTGTAAGAGTTGTAAACAAGAAAAATTATAAACATAACGTGCCCCTATCTATATATCTATTTATTATTTCTTATATAATATAAAATTTTAGTTTAATCAGTAATTTCGAGTTCAAATTAGCTGTGTCAAAAATTTGATAAAGAGAGTTTTGCTTCCATTATAATCCTCCCCAATTCGACCGGATTAGTTAATTAATCGATGAAATGGTGAAGAAATTAAAAAAAAAAAAAATCATCCACTACTATATTATCATGACTCATTGACTATTTATACGTGATTATTTTTTAAAAAAAATTAATTCTTATTAATTATAACTCTTTTTTGCTGTTGATTTTTTATTTATCTTTATTTACTTTTTATTGTCTCTTTAATCTGTCAAAAAATTTAATTTTGTATATATATTTAATAAATTTAAAAAAATAAACAATTTATTATAAGTATATGGACGAGTAATATGTCCAATAAACAATATTCTCTTACATTTTTACAAATTATGTTTTCTTTAATCTTAATTTTGGAAAAATTAATGATAAAAATATACAAATGAATTCTCGTAAGACAGCTCAACTAGTAGAAGTGTGCACGTCGAAAGTGCAAAATTTCGTTTTCCAAAAAACCAAAAAGAGAAAAGTACAAATTTCAAAGAGCACGGGTATTCGTGGTCAGTGATGGATATATTTTGGAAATAAAAATCCAATTTTTGATCATGTAATCATCATTTTGATTTGATTTTTTTTTCAAATCACATCCAATTCATTCCAATTTTTTTTAAAAAAACCTAAAATTTGTATAATGATCATTGTATAAATAACATATATTTTGTATGTATCGCCTTTGTAAAGTTTCTTTGATAATTATTATGCAATGTAAATACATCAGTAAATGATAATTTAATTTTCAATATAGTACAACAAAAAGTTGAATTATCATCTTTTATCTTTAACAAAAAAACTTACAAAGCGATTGCATGAGATATAGAGTAATCCAAATTTTTATCTCATAGAGAAGCTGTTCTACAATAATAACACATTCAATAAAAATATATGATGTATCTTGCACACAAAAAAACATAACATAGATCAAGTATAATCCACTTTCTCCAACATGAAGGGTCAATGGGATCTTGGATTTAGAAATTTGCTCTATTATTTTTGTGCTATGATTAGGGAAAGACGCAAGTAAGTACAGGTTGTGGTTAAGGAATTATTGGATCGGTTTTGACCAATCAAATCGAAAATCAATCCAATCAAATTAAATTTTGCAAAAAAAATTTTGGTTTTTGATTTTTTGATTTTTCTGATCAATTCGGTTATCGATTTTTTGATTCGGTCATCGTGGTTTGAATCGATTTAAATCAGCTGATGAATACCCCTAGGGGTGTTAACGGGCCGAGCCGAGCCGAGCTTTGATCTTAATGGGCCAAGCCTGTATTTAAACGTGTCCGACTGGCCTTAGCCTGTTACATGTCACGAATATAATATTGGCCTGTGGCCTGGTTTATTTACAAAAAATAAAAGTCTGTGTGAAACCTGTCTTAGCCTGTTAGCATGTTAAAGAATAAAAATAAGAGAACAAAATTCCACAAAAAATCAATTTCTAGATAGAAACCTTAACTTCCAATTTGCAGCAATAATTTACAAAGTCTACAATAAATAAATAAAAATTAAAGTGAGAGAAGATAGATAACAAGTTATATTATCTTAGCCCATTATAAAAAAAAGTGTCAACAAAAAAAATAAAAAATAAAAAAAATAAATAAATTGACACAAACAAGCAGTGCACAGTGGAACGAATGAGTTTTTGTGGGTTTGTTTGTGTGAAGGAGGATGAAGGATAATACAGAACAACACTAGTAATTCCATAAATATACATAAATTCAATATATATCAAAATAGCATAATATAGAACAAAATCATTCAAAAAGTCTATTAAACCAATAAAATGGGGTGAAATAAATTAATGAGAGAGAGTTATTACAAGTAGTATAAAAAATATAAATAAATATTTATATACTAGGCTAGCCTGGAAGGCCCTAAGGCCGAGCTTCTGAATTAGAGCTGAAGCCTTTTTATTAAACGAGCTTTTATACAAATCCAAGTCTGGTTCCAACACGAGCTTTTATTAAACGAGCTCAGGCCTTTACGAGCCGAGCCAAAGGCCCCTAGCTCGTTTACCACCCCTAAATACCCCTAGCTATATCACAAATAAAGATTATTGTTTTTGTTGTAAAAAACATCTTTTTCAAAACATAGCAAACAACTCTTATAACCAATATTAAGAATGAATGTTCAAATATTATAAAGGTAAAACTAATATCTGGTTTTGAAAAGTAAAAAAGGAAGCCATCGCCGTACCCCAAAGGTGAAATAAATAATAATATGCCACTCTTAGGGGTGTAAATGGGTTAGGCGGCCTACGTTGAGCTTGGCCGAGCCCGGCCTATGCTAAAACGTAGAGTAGGTTTAGGCTTATAAGAAATCTTTTTTTATAAATAGGCCATAGGCCAATTTTGTCAAATCTGGCCTAAAGCCTTGTAGGCTGGCCTATTTAATTTTTAAAAATAAAGTAATATATTTTTTTTTGGTAAAAGGATAAAGTAATATATTTATTTTATGTTGCAATTAGTACCAAACCTTGTCTTGATGGTGGTTTAAAGATAACTCAAACAATGATATTCTCTTGTGGATTTTTTTTTTTTTTTTTGGTGTTTCTCTTGTGGATTTTATTTCAACTTTGATTGACCTAGTAATTGTGTTCTTTTATTTTCCTCATTTCTTTGACTCTATTCCTCTCTGATATACATCATAGAGCTGAGGTATTATGTTGACTCTTTCTTGTTTGTCATTTTTTATTTCTTATGTGAAGTACTAGTGCATGCATGAATGGAACTTGCTTAGTATATTTTTTTAGTTATTTTTTTATTATTGTAAAAATTTTAATACCCACTAGTGAAATTTATATCTTGTGTAATAAAATGCAGCAGTTCATGAACACGTTAATGACTTGTAATGTCAGGCGAATATTTTAAAAATTGTTAAAATTTTGAAAAAATATATCACGAGGGAGGCATGTAGGCCATATCAGGCTCTCTAATTTCTAAAAATAGGTCAGGCTTGACCTATGAATAAAGCCTTTGGTAGGCCAGTAGGCCACATAGGCTGAATATTTTTTTACGTAGGCTTAGACCAGGAAGGTCAAAGCCCAGCCCATTTACACTCCTAGTCACTGTCAACTAAAATTAGGGATTTTCCTCCCCATTATATCTTTGAGAGGGGTTTAAAGATTTAATTATAAAGGGCTTTTTGATCATTTTGGACATTGTTGTGACTTGTGAGGGTAGGAGGACCATACATGCCAAGTTGCGATCTCTCTCTCTCTTACTTCTATTGTCCCAAATTAATTATTATTTACAGGGATGGCAAAACACGTCTAACCCATTAGGCTAACACATTTAACCCACCTATTTTGGTGGCCTTCAATTGACAATTTTAACCCACCAACCCATCTCATACTAAGACTATTTAACCTGCGATTCAAATTCTATTTTTTTTTTTTTTAGTTTCAAGTGGTATTTTATTTATTAAGTCAAGTTTTTACAATATCCAAAAATTTTGTCTTGATACTTCCCTACAAAAACCAAGGAAGAAAACACTTGATTTATCACAAATGTTATTTATATATGGAGGAAAAAATGAATTCTCATAAATTGTCATATTCATAAATTGTCATATTGAATATTGACATGCATTTATTGAGATAGGAAAAAATGAAAAGGTATGAAAGGGAATTAAGGGAACAGTGGCTCAATATTTTAGTAGAGTCACATCTCATGAAATGTATGGATGGAAGACTCAAAGTCATATATGATTGATTTATTTATTTTTAATTTTTTTTTGGTAAAACCATACATGATTGATTTAAACAACTCATACAATGCACAAATAGAACAACTAGTTCATATAAAAGATCATTCAGCTATCTAAGTTCATGTTCTCATTGGTTTAAATTAACAAAAGATCGACTTTCCTTTTTAATAACAATGATAAAATTTACCAGTAAACATTTTAGTTTTCAATACTCATTTTTTATTATTATCAAATAACCATACAATATTTAGTCATTGCACTATTAAATTTTGATAAATTACATGATAAAATAAATTCCAATATATATATAGTATAACTATTTATTTGTTACTATACATTCTAAGTTGGACAAAAACAACTATGCTAGTAAACATATGTTCACTAACAAAAAAAAAAAAAAAAAAAAAGGTTTACGTACTCAAACATCTTACTTATAGTATGATATCTCACGGCCATATATATGTGTAAGAGTGGACTGGGTAATCAATCATCTTTTCATTGGTAACAACACTTGAATTATAACATTAGTGTTGGGTTTTGTTACTTGAATTAATTAGTGTAATAAGATATTTGTTCAGATTTAGAGCAGTTACTTCCTCTTTGCATTTAACGAGGAACCCTTCGATTACCTAAACTTTGAAAACTCCAACAGTCATTAATTTGTGCCTTCTTTTCCTCAAGATACCAAACGACCCTTTGACCCATTTTCCCCATGTTTTCTCTATAAATATTCATTAAGCTGAAGCTTAAGCTCCATTCATCACAAGCATATCAAAAGACTAAATATTCATTGTGCACTTTCTGTGTGTGATTGTTAAGTAAAAATGGTTGGAGGAAAGGCAACTAAGGTTACTTCTAGTAAACGTGACAACTCACTTGCATTAGTTCATGCAGAACAGCCTCAGCCTCAGCCTCTTTCTGTTGCACCAATAGCATTCTCCTATAATGAGAGAATACGCCCAATACTTGATGCTGTTGAAAATCTAAGGCGTCTTAACATTGCTAAAGAGGGAATACAACTTCCAACCATTGTTGTTGTTGGTGACCAATCTTCTGGCAAGTCTAGTGTTCTTGAATCTCTTGCTGGTATTAGCTTACCACGTGGTCAGGGCATTTGCACCAGGGTACCCTTGGTGATGAGGCTCCAAAACCACTTGCTTCCAAAGCCAGAGCTTGTGTTGGAGTTTAATGGCAAAAGCATTTCCACTGATGAGGAAAATGTTTCTAATGCCATAAACATTGCAACAGAAGAGCTTGCAGGCCATGGGAAGGGGATTTCTAATGCCCCGTTGACTTTGGTGGTGAAGAAGAATGGTGTTCCTGATCTAACAATGGTTGATCTTCCAGGTATAACTCGTGTGCCTGTGCATGGTCAACCTGAGAACATATATGACCAGATTAAGGATATTATCATGGAGTATATAAGGCCTGAAGAAAGCATTATCTTGAATGTTCTTTCTGCAACTGTTGATTTTACTACTTGTGAGTCCATTAGGATGTCACAGTCTGTTGACAAAACTGGTTTGAGGACACTTGCTGTTGTCACAAAGGCTGATAAGTCTCCTGAAGGCTTGTTAGAGAAGGTCACTGCTGATGATGTGAACATCGGCCTTGGTTATGTTTGTGTGAGAAACCGAATTGGTGATGAATCTTATGAAGAAGCTAGAATGGAAGAAGAAAAGTTATTTGAGTCTCATCCACTTCTTTCCAAAATAGACAAGTCTATTGTTGGTATTCCTACTTTGGCTCAAAAGCTTGTTCAGGTTCAAGCTACAATCATATCTAAAACATTGCCAGAGATTGTCAAGAAAATAAATGACAAATTGACTCATAATTTGTCTGAGTTAGATAAATTGCCTGTTAACTTATCTTCAGTAGCTGATGCCATGACTGCTTTCATGCATGTTATTGGATTGTCAAAAGAGTCTCTCAGAAAAATTCTTCTAAGAGGAGAATTTGAAGAGTACCCTGATGACAAGCAAATGCACTGCACTGCTCGCTTGGTGGAGATGCTTGATGCTTACTCGAGTGAATTTTACAATTGTGCTGAGAGTGATGCAACCAAGGATTTTCTAATGGAAGAGATAAAAGTGCTGGAAGAAGCCAAATGGATTGGTCTTCCGAACTTCATGCCCCGCACTGCTTTTCTTACTATACTGCAGAGGAAAGTGAATGGTACTGCAAGGATGCCAATAGGTTTTGTTGATACTGTTTGGAACTATCTTGAGACAGTGGTGACTTCTGTTATAATGCGTCATTGTGAAAATTATTATCAGCTTCAGGTGTCTGCTAGAAGAGCTGGGCAGATTCTTATTGCTAAGAAGAAGCAAAGTTCAATAAGGCACGTGATGGAAGCGGTGGAAATGGAAAAGCATACGGATTACACTTGTAATCCTGAGTTTATGCAGGAATATAATAGGTTAATATCTCATCAAGATGCTTTTCTGAATGATGTTTTGAATAATGAGAGTAAGCCAGACAATGTAGTGATTCAAGGGGTTGGGCAGATTGATGTTCGTGATTTGAGGAAATACTCTCAAGGTGTGCTTAGTCAAGCATTTGATTTGAAGGTACGGATGATTGCATATTGGAAGATTGTCCAGAGGAGGCTCATAGATAGCATTGGTTTGCATTTGATGTTGAGTATTAACAACCTTGTTAACAAGGACTTTGAAAAGGAGATTGTTCATGATCTGTTATCTCCAAGTGGTGGGGGTATTGAAAGGTTGTTGGAGGAATCTCCTTCTATTTCTGGTAAGCGAGAAAGGCTGAGTAGGAGTGTCAAAGTGCTAAGAGAAAGTAAGGAAACAGTGGCTAATATAATGGACAGAATTGGAAGCTATGGTGATAATTAGAAGTATTGCTCTGTGTTTGTCAGATTGTCCCGTCCTCTCACAAGCTTTTTAATCTTTCTGGAACCTATCCCGTTAGTAGTATGAAGGTTTTCTTTTTTGTTTTGATGAAATTAAGGAATGGTGTGGTTGTTTTTTGTTTTTTCTGATTGTGATTGTGTTATGATCAACTTTTATATCAGTGGAATTATGTTGGATATTTTCAGTTTTGCAGGGTGTGGCATGTCTTAATTAGTGCATAACCATAAAAAAAAGTTTGCAACAAAAATCTCTTGTTAATCTATCGCCAAAATAAGTTCCAATTCAAAAAAATATGAACGCAATCTATGTTGGACTAGATGCTAGCGTGAGAGAGAGCAGTGTTGGAACTAGTAATTCAATCGACCCTATTTGATGGTGAAAGACTAAGTTGGTTTAACGGGTTTAATAATATCAAAAACATAGTAACAAAGTTAAAAACTTATTTTGTCAACTCTATATATGATGATATAAGACTAAGTAGGTAGGGATATATTTTTCTTATGTTATAGCAAAGAAATTACCTCATGTTGTAGAAATAAATGTATAAATGGGACCCACAGGTAAGAGGAAAGAGAAGAAAAAGTGGTGGGACTCATTCTCTTTTTGTGTGTGTATGAAAATTATTTATCTCATGTAAAATGAGATAAACATAACCCTAGAATTAAAGGGTTAATAATATCAAAAAAATAATAACAAAGTTAAAAACTTATTTTGTCATTGTTGGGTTGCGTAAATTCCAAGCTTTTCTATATTAAGTAGAAGAAAAGTGATTCTTAGTATAAGAGATTCTTATACACTGTATGCAAATGTAAAATAATTTTTTCTTTAAAAAATGGTTTTAAAATTATCATATATTTCTAAAAACATTGAGATGAGAAAAAAAAAATCTTATTAAAAATTCTCGCGTACATTTGTGTAATTCTCACCTATGCCTCCACCCAACACGTGACACACAAGATAAAATGACAAATCAAATTTTCAATCACAACGATGAATAAGACATTAGTAGGGTTTAAATTCCCATCCAGTAACACATTAGTAGCTTTGATGTCTCGATGAACAATCTTGAGTCTTGATTCTTCATGAAGAAAAGCAAGACCTTTTGCTATGCCAATGCAGATCCTAAGCCTTGTGGGCCTAAACTCAGAAGGAACGTTTGATGGAGGAGGAAAATAAATTTGGCTGAAAAACTCAATTATTGGGAATGTAGTGATAGAGTGGATTTTTTTTGAAAAAGTTAAAAGAAAAAATTGTTTGGTAAATCAAAATATTATCGGACAAAATAATTTAAATTTCTTGAATCTATTTTTGGTTGAAAATAAGATATTACTGAAAAAATGATGTTAAATTGCGAAATAAGAATACCACTTTTCGTTTGCCACTTTTCAAAATGGTGTGGGTCTATGTTCAACAAGAATATTTTCATATATTTATTATATGTGTAGGAGAAAACATTTTCCTTAATACATTATTATATGGAACATATATATTAGAAAAAATCATAGGTGAGATCCATATAAGCACAAAAATCAAAAAATATGTACAACAAATTTCCTTTTAATATTACATGAAAAGTATAAAACTTGGCCTGTTTGGTGTGACGTATAACGCATAATAGTATAAGCTTATACTATATGTTATGACATTTTCTGTTGTTTGATGTGGCCATCGTATAATATAAGCTTATACAACAGAATCCCTTAATACATCAAAATGATTTATAACTTAATCCGGCCTAAGGGGGAGGGATAAGGCATGATAAGAAGTTGGTGTATTAACATCGTTAACCAGTGTAATTCTAAAAAATTAATATATTATTTTAATATCAATATATTAATTTTTAAAATATTGAATATTTTAATTTTTATAAAAGTTAATTTATGTTTTGGACACACAGATTAATAAATTTTTATACAAATTAATATCATATGACATTTTTTGAAGAATTATATAAATTTTTTATTACAGGATGTTTTTATTACAAATATTTATTTTTATCCTAAATAGTATTATACAGTGCATTATCAAATACTAGATGATATTATCTTATACAATATATTTTTCTCATGTTTGTTCTTTTCACAAAGTTAATTTAATTTAGTTTCTCTGCGACTGTCTCTAGCCTTACAGATTATCAAAATAAAAATAAAAATTCAATCAGGTCTTATACTATCAGGCCTTATCTTATCCTATACACTAAACATGTCCTTAGGGCATATTTGGTGCATAGGATAGGATAAGGCCTGATAGTATAAGACCTAAGGGCATATTTGGTGTGACGTATAAGGCCTGATAGTATAAACTTATATTATATGTTATGACATTTTCAGTTGTTTGGTGTGACCATCGTATAGTATAAACTTATAGAGCAGAATCCCTTAATATATCAAAACTATGTATAACTTAATCCGACCTAAAGGGGAGTGAATAGGTCGGATAAGAGATTAATGTATTAACATCATTGACCAATGCAATTCTCAAAAATTAATATATATTTTTAATATTAATATATTAAAATAAAAATTCATTTTACAATATTATAAATCTTAAAATTTTGAATTTTTTTATAAAAATTACTTTATTTTTTGGACACACTAATCAATAGAATTTTATAAAAATTAATATCATATGACATTTTTTGAAGAATTATATAAATTCTTTTTTAAATGATATTTTTATTAAAATATTTATTTTTATCCTATATAATATTATACAGTGCATTACCAAATACTAGATGATATTTTCTTATACAATATATAATTTTACATAATATCATGTCAAACGCTGACATAATATTAAAATTCAATCAGGTCCTATACAATCTATAATATCCGAAAAAAAATAAAATAAAAATAATAGTCAAAGTAATAATAAAAAATAAATAAATAAATAAATAATATTAGACAAATAAATTATTATCATTATTATTATTATTATATTTTCTATAAATAAATAAATTAATATTATTAATAAATAAGTAAAGAAATAAATTTCATTTATATTACATGTGTTACTACATAAAATCGTATGGGCAACATTGAATGTAATATATGATAAGCCTTATGATGAATACCATTTACTTATAAAAAAAATTAAATAACATATGGTAAATGAAATAATTAAATAAAAGAATAAATTTTAAATATATATATATATATATATACTAAATTATTTTCTTAAAATTTATAATTATATTAAAATTCTAACTAAATGTTTGTTAAATATTATAAATTATTAATTATTTTATAAGAATTAAATGAATATTAAAATAAATTTATATATAGATTAATGTAATAAAAAATATATATATGTACATGGCAAGGAGGGGGCCCGTGGGTCACCCCTCCAAAGCCACATCCTAAGTAAAATGATGTAATACACATGAGGTATTAGCAATGATGTAAAAAATAAAAAGAAGAAATGTAAAAAGAAAGAAAAGAAGGGGTGAGTCATCACCCTATTATATATATATATATATATATATATATATATGATGATACAACAACACATTCAAGTGTTATTTTCATACAATCAGTGTACATTTTGTTACTTTGTTACGGTGAAGGGCGGTGAAAAAAAAATAGAGAGATGAAGAAATAAGTAAAAGGTAATATTGAGAGAGTAAAATCTTCTCTCTACTTTCTTCTCTTTAATCATAGTTTTATATACATATTTAGAAAGTTATATGTTGCTGTTATGTAAAAACATTCTCTTAATTTCTTATCTTCTTTAGTAATGTTTTTTATCTATAATTTTACCTTAATCTTTCTTTTAATTTTGTTATGCTTATTATGTTAATGTGATTCTTTCATATTTTGAATTTTTATTTTGATACCAATTGAATATTAAAAGAATGTGTAAATTTTATCTTAATAATACTGTTGTGAAGTGACCCACAAAGTTTGGGATCAAAAGTTTTGAGGGTAAGGAACGTCTTCTCATGGCTTGAGCTCTGCCATATTATAACCTTTCACATGCAGGAAACCCACAAAATTGGGAATTAAATTAGTTACAGTTAAATATTATGAGATTGCATATTAATATTTTTGATATTATTCCAATTTATGAGAATTACTTGAGAGATTAATATTTTCCGTTATCAGGGCTGGAAATGGTTATAGTTTAAAAATCTAAATATTACTGAGAATTATCTCACATTATTTTATTTTGTGTTAACTTTTCTAGAAAATCATCATGCCTAACTTATCTTTTTCCGGAGAAGGATGGACTGTAAATGTTTATTTTTATGACGATGGTTGGGAATTTTACATAACAGTTGGAAACCAAGGAGCAGCAGCTATATTCCATGCAGACAGTGTGGAGTCGTATACTTATAGGCTAGACTAGGTTGAGAAGTATGTAATGAATAAACAGTGTAACCTGATATAGTAAGAGTGTAAGATATATGTGTGGAACCGATGTACAATATTTAGAATATAAAATATTTGTACTAACTTACATCCATATGTAATAAATGAAGGATGTTAGCGTTTCTAGTTAATCTTTCTAGATTTATTTTTATTATACTCTTATTAATTTATTATAGAAAAAAAATTATATGATATTCCTTATACTGGAATACTCAGAGGTTGTTACACAATCAGGCCTTATACTATCAGACCTTATTCTATACTATGCACCAAAATTTTAATATTATCTTGCATTTGGTATAGTATTGTATAAGATAATATCCGGCAATATTTTAAAAATTAATATATTAAAAAAATTTATTTTAATATATTAATATTGAAATGATATACTATCAAGCCTTTGTAATAAATTGTAGTTAAATAACATATAGTTTAATTAATAATGTAATAAATTATTTTTTATGCATTATTTATTAATAGGACTTAGGGTTTAGGAATATTTGTAAGATTAATTTTATCACACATTAGATTAGATAACATTTTATTTATTTTATTATTTAAATTAGTCTAATATTTAAATAATGTTAGTTTTTAATTATGTTATATTATTTTAATTAGTTTAATATTTGTACTTTAGTAATTACATTTTAATGTTTGTAGTTAAATAACATATAGTTTAATTAATAATGTAATAAATTATTTTTTATGCATTATTTATTAATATGATTTAGGGTTTAGGAATATTTGTAGGATTAATTTTATCACACATTAGGTTAGATGACTTTTTATTTATTTTATTATTTAAATTTGTCTAATATTAGTAGTTTAGTAATTGCATATAAAATAATGTTAATTTTTAATTATGTTATATTATTTTAATTAGTTTAATATTTTAATAATGACATGAAACTTGAATTTTTTATTTTGTAGTATGTAATATTTAATTCATTATGGATTATGGAGTAATTAATTAAACTTGATAATTTAATTTTTTTTTAATAATTTTTCTATTTATTATTTGTAAATAGATTCATGGAGCAACCACAGCCGCAGCAGACGACAGCCATTCAACCTGGTCCATTGGTGCCGTCGCTGCTGACGTTACAGGAAAAACACATATCAACGCATGTATGGAACCAATCTGGTGATGAAAATGCAGATGATCGTGTCCTAAACGTTAGACACGGTGGTACGTGGGACCATTTGAATATACCTGAGGAGATTCATCCTTATCTTCAGCAAGCAGGATTTTATCAGCTTGCGCGTATGCGCAACCAGGAGGTTAGTGATACGTACAGTAGATAATAAAAATACATACATCTTGTATAGTTAATAAATTGTGATAAAATGTAATATACCTTTGTATTTTCAGCTTGATCACCCACTTATTTCGGCCCTTGTGGAGAGATGGCGTCCTGAGACGCGCACATTCCACATGAGCATGGGTGAGGTTACAATTACTTTAGAGGATGTCCACCATCTCCTTGGATTGCCAACAGATGGAGAGGTCGTCTCTGGCCGCGTCGGAGGTCATCCCTATCCGCAGATGGTTACAGATTTATTGGGCGTGACGCCCCATCGTCAGCGCGACTTGTACAAGAACCAACTTTCGCTGATATTTTTGAAGGAGCAGTATTTAAACTGGCATGAGTGGTCTAACAATGAAGTTAGCCGCATGAGATACACTCGTGCATTGATATTGCGCATCATCGATGGTTGCCTTTTCACGGAGACTGCATCTAGCTTCGTGCATGCGCGATATCTCCTATTTTTGGATGATTTTCATAGGACGGGGACGTATTCCTGGGGTTCCGCTGTCTTGGCAACTTTGTACAGGGAGCTGTGCAAGGCTACTGACCCAGGACGATCGGACATGGGGGGCTGTGCCCTGTTACTACAGTTGTGGGCATGGACACGTTTCCCTACTATCTCACCAGCACTCCCTCCGATCCCTAACCTGCCTGTTATTTTCGGCGCAAGGTATTTGTCTTGTCAAAATTAAAAAAATTATTAAGATTTTGTTGCCTGTTTGATTAGTAGCTAAATAATGCGTTGTTATTTTGCAGGTTTAATAGCTTTACGTCGATACGACGTCGGTTTACACATATTAGACGCTATCGTCATCATATGGACGTCATGCCTATACGCAGTATACGGTGGTGTCCATACGACGGATACCCTGAACATCAGCCGTCGGAGGAGGAGTCACGTAGATGGTTAGCTGTATGCCCACTCATACACTACCAGATTGTTGTCTACCAGCAGCCAGATAGAGTGCTGAGGCAATTTCATTATCAACAGCCAACTAACAACAAATAATCTAGTAACGAACATACCTAACTTCTTTAACTGCTTTTTCAACATGATGTTTTTGAACTTATGATTGAAATTACTTGCCAGATGTCTCAGGCAAAAAACATGGTACCCTCGGGGTGGTTGCCACCCTAAGTTTTCATTATTCACAGCCGCCAATATCCCTGCATGTCGATCAGAAATAAGACATATTCCATTTTTCTGAGTCACATGGATCCGTAACATGGCAAAAAACCATGACCAATTGTCAATATTCTCACAACTAACAACGGCAAACGCAACAGGCAGGATGTAATTGTTACCGTCCACAGATGTAGCAATCATTAGCGTTCCGCGATATTTTCCATACAAATGTGTCCCATCGATTTGGAGCACAGGCTTGCAATAATTAAATGCATCACAACATTGTTTGAATGTCCAAAAAACCCTTTTGAACACCTTGTGTGATCCATCGAGCCGACCATCAATTCTATGTTCATTCACATCCAGTTTATAAGCAGACCCTGGAGAAAATAGTAACATATAATCCAACCATCTCGGTAGAAATGCGTATGATTCATCCCAATCCCCAAATACCCTGACAATTGCCTTCTGCTTTGCTTTCCATGCCTTTCTGTATGAGATATGAAATCCTAGATTTGATGCAATCCTCTCCTGTATTAAGCCAGTTTTAACACTAGGCTCTTCACGTATCATTTTTGCAGTATAACAAACAACAGTGTATTAGCGTTATAAATATGGTATTCATTTAAACATAGAGCATATGGTTGACTTACCGATGATCAATTCACAAATGTAACTAGAGTTAAGTTGTTTGTGATCTTGTGAAAGTGTTTGACTAACACATGTATGGATGTTGTTCCATACGCCTATTATCCATTCATTACCGCCTTTTTTCTGATATGCCCGCATCCTCCACGGACAACCATCATTATGATTTTGACAAATCATAATCAGCCTTTTCGTGTCACTTTTTAAGACAACAGTTGTGCGATTATTTGCCATACAATATTTTTTTATGGACAGTTGTACATACTGCTTGCTTTCAAATTCCTGGTCCTTATAAAGCGCTTGACCCATTTCCCAATTTGGTACTTGTGCCCCCTGCATGTCATCACACTCTTGATCAGGGTGTGCCCAGTTAATGTTTGTGTAATGTGATATTTGCGACCAAAATGGAACATTATCCTTTCCTGTTTAACACACGTTTCGAATATTGTTAATACATAATTTATGTAATAAAAGTCTATAAGTAAACTACCTTAAAACTCAAACGGTAAACTAAGCAACCAACCTGCAGCAGGTGGTGGGTCATGCGCACCAACAATACCCGGTGATGGAACCGATTCAACCAAAGCAGTGGACGTTTCAAACTCAAAATCACCATCAACGTCTGTATCCGAAGAGTCACTGTCCCCTGGGACTAGACCTTCGTCAACCTCCTCCTCCGAACTATCAGTATCCGGCCATGTCGGATCATACTCATCGCCTTGAATCACATCTAAGGGTTGTGTTATTGGGGGTGACACATTCATATCTTCGGGATTTTCTTCCGGCTCCCTATTAATGTCTATCAAGTAACTGGTAGGGATAAAATTTTGAGTACTTGCCTCTCCACCGGTGTTTAGTTCTGCATATAACTCGATGTATGAGGACTCTCCATGCTGTCGAAATGCATCAACCACTAGTGACACATCTTCATCCCCAACCACATCCACAGCAACCCATTGCACGGGGTTACCAGAAGCACATCTTGCAATCAGTCGAGACAGTGATTGACCTCGTTGTAATCTCAACTTCTTGTATATTAGTTTCTTGAGCTCAGTATATTTGCAACGCGGGCTCATGCGGAAGATCTTTGTATCTCCTTCAAACACTTGACCGTTCGGTCCAAAATATCTTCTTCCATTGTAATATAAAAGGCATATTACATCATTGTTATTCTCACTCATTTTGAACTGAAATACAAAAACTTTACAAACAAAAATAGAAAGTTCCTTTTATGTAAACCGACGAGAATGACTTTTTTTGGAGAGGGAGTGGGGTTGTTTAAATAAACATAAGTTCGCTGCCTGGGCCAACGACCTGTTACTGTCGGCATATAGTTCGCTTACCAAGGCAGCGAACTAGTTGGGGGACTGCCATGTGTCACCTAGTTCGCCCCTGTGTCAGGCGAACTAGGGGGGCTGCCACGTGGAACCAAGTTCGCCCCTGTGTCAGGCGAACTAGGTCTGATGCTGCCACTTGGCACCTAGTTCGCCTGGGTGGTCAGCGAACTCCACCTGTCTGTCAGCATTAAATGCTGCCTAGTTCGCTGCTGATGCCAGCGAACTTGTCAACCACCAAATGGCTGACACATCAGCCCACCGAGGTCGCTGCTGACGGGGGCGAACTACCCTGCGTGACACTTTGGAAAATAAGTCCGGTCGTGTGGCATTCCGGTAATAAAGAACGGGAACAGTGGCACAATGGTCACTGTTCCTAATTGTTGAGGACCACAGGTGCAGCCTAGCTCCCTAACTGTTGTTACATAGATAAAAATGATGGGACCCGTTACTTTGACAAAAAAAGAAGTTGGGGACAATTTCGATGAGTCGCAGGAGAAGTTATTTTTATGCTGAAACAGGATAAAAACATATCTCATAAATTCAACACTGATACGAAGGATTCATATATCGATTTGTTTGTATGAATTTTTTTTCTTCAGTTCTTTTTTTTAAGGAAAAAAATACACATTTTATTTTAAGTTTGCTTGAATGTCTATTTCTAAAAAAACCAAAAATTTATTTTTTTTAGCATCTAAAAATTTTAATTTCTATAAAAAATAGAAGTCAAAAATTAAACTTTTTTAAAAAAATTAAATATTTTTATAAAAGGTTTTATGATTCTCAAGATACATGAGAATTAAAATCTTATGTTATAGAGATAAAAAGTATGTGGGACTCATATGTTAAAAAAAAATTATGTGTAGGACCCGAATAAATCTTCGGTACTACTGTTGTACCTAGATTCAGTGCATCTCATCAATCGGAGCAGTACACATCAGAGGAGAGAGAAAAATTTGGCAAAAAAAAAAACATTTTAGCTGACATGTAATATTTTTCATTAATGGGATGCTCTGAATATTTGGTAAAATAGTAATACCAAAGATTTATTCGTAGTACCCACGTCAGCACAGAAATCGAAGAGTGTGTAGGAAGATTTCAATTCTGTTGATAAATTAGAATTATAAAACCCTTTTGTAAATATATAAATAAATTTAATTTTTATAAAGAATATTTTTAAAATAAATAAAATAAAAATTATTTTTTCTTGAAGGCGAAACAAACGTGATGTTTACGGCGACACACAATACACATTGTTACCAGGATGAATCTCGTTTTAGGGGGCATTTAGTTGAGGAGAAATCTATGGAATATTAGGGAAATATAATTAATAGGAAAATGAGTTTGATAGACACCTTCTGCATGTGATATAATATACTTATAATCAAGGGCGGATTTAGGGGACTAGGGGGGCACCCTCCCCAAATTTTAAGAAACTTTTTTTTAATATATATATATATATATATATATATATATAAAAGATAAAATTTTGATAATATTATTAAATTATTTGATTTAAAAATTATATAATATAAAATTACTCGTCATGACATCATTAGATATAACACTATACTCAATCTTTTTTTTTATTCCTATTGCTATGTCTCTATCAATTTTAACAAATCTTTTTTATTCCTATTGCTATTCCTCTATCAATTTTAACAAATCCTCATAGTCTCATCTGCATTTTCATGAAAAAAATTCTCTCTCAATTTTAATAAACCTTCTCAGCTCAGGTCTCTCACTATCTCTATTTTTTTTAAGAAATTAACAATGCTACTATTATTTGATTGTTTTGTTTCAAAATCCGTTCATATCATCCTCATGTTTTGAATGTTTTGTTTCGACTCATTATTTTCCATTGATTAACATTTTTTTATACCGACCTTCGGTGCATTAATGTTTAGATAAATAAACTCATCTATACGAATCTTTTTTAATTTATTGGTTCATATGTGTTTTGATTTTTTATTTATTTATTTGTCTAACACAATTTATTCTTTCAATTTGAAAAGTAATCCTCAACGAAACATTAAATCATTAAACACGTAGAGTAAGAGTCAAATGAAATGATCTTAATTAGCTTGCCACCCTTTTGCTCTCTTTTTATTTGCATAATTGTGTTTCTTTTTATGTAGTGGTCTTGTATAGAGAAAATAAATTTATTTTAACTTAAAAGATTCAATTTTTGGGACAACTTGATTGTAGTTTTTTATTTTATTTTAAAAAAATATGTAGTTAAAATCAGTGTTTAAGTTAAATCATTTTTTTTAATTATTATTTTAAACTTTTTTTTTTTTTTGGGCCGAGCAATAGTATATTTTTTTTTAATCTTTTAAATGTTGTTAAATGTTAATATTTTGGTAAGAAATTAACCAAATGAGTTTCTACGAGATCAATAGGTAAAAAAAAATACTAATATTATGCAAGATAAAAAATTAATTTTCGGCCCCTCCTCTTATCGTGATTCCGTCACTGCTTATAATAATTATTTAATATAAAATAAAACGGATTTATTAAATATATCAAATGAGAATATCAGTTTCATAGGGACTCGCAAAAGCTTAACAGAGTGAGGCTTCAGCAGTGAGCTGCCCTCTGGGATTGTGTCATTGTTATCTTTTGTCATGGTACGGCTTTGGCATCCAAAGAGGAGGGAGCAATTTTGTTTTTTTTTTTTTTTTTGAAAATAAGTTGTGCTTAATTTTGGACGTGACTTAGGGACGAAGTCCCTTAACACGCCTCACTTTAAGTGCGATCCAGTCTTATATTTGCACTTTTTTTGTTGGGCGTGACTACTCCGTACAAAATGAGAAAGAATTGTGCTTCAAAAATAAAATAAAAATCTTCTAACAACTTTTGACTTTTAACTTACTTTTCTCATTATAAAAAAAAAATTTATTATAAGAATTTTTTAAAAAATTTATTTATCCTAATTTATTCCTATAAGTAATTTTTACTTAAAAAAAATATCCAAATAGATAATTTAATCGCACTTAAAAGAAAACTTGTCTATGTCTCATTTTGAGGAATAAATGTTGAGAAAAACTATTCTTATGTTACATGAGATAAATTTTTTATCCTACACATTTTTTGACAATTGTGTTACCTTTTTATTTATTTTTTATTTTTTAACTTTTCAGGTGATAGAGCCAACAAATTTATCTCTATGATATGAGATAACTTATCTCATTTAATATAAGATTAATAGAATCCATAAATGTTCGGTGCGTTTGGTTTAGTGAACATAATGCATTTACCTATTTATTTTATGACATGTAGATAAAAAATATTATATCATCTAAAAAAGAAAAAGTACATCATATGATATTTTTTATCTACATTTCATAAAATAAATATACTGAATTTTTGTTGTATCTAATTATCTAAAACACTTAAAGATTAATTTCTTTTTAATAAAAGATTTATTTATATCATATTACATGAAATAATTATCTCATCTAATAATGTATTAGAGACAAAATAATGGAGTTCATTATTTTAAAATAATAATAATAATAATAATGAATCTCATTACTTTATCTCTATTGTATAAGATAATGAGAGTCGATTCTCTTATGTGAAAAAGTGATCATGTGATCATGTTATTTGATCACAAACACTCATTGATGATGAGATAAAAGAAAGAAAAGTGTATAAATTTTAAATGAGTGATTATGATCAAATAACATGACCACATGATCATTTTTTCACATGAGCAGATCCACTTCCTAAGATAATTATACCATGTAACATGATATAATTATTTTCTTTTGACAATTATTTGTGTTGATTTTGACGTCTACAAACATGAGCATATCTTTGGTACTATTATAATATGTACTCTTTTACTAAAAATAGAAAAAGGTGATAATTTAGGAAAAAATAATCATACAAAAAAAATATGGTAAAGAAAATATATTATTATTTTTAAATCAAATAAATGATGCACTGAGTCTTCGGTACTACGGTAGTACTAAAGATATTTCCTACAAAGATAACCTACACATGACCTACATGGCTAATCAAAAACACTTACCTTTCTCACTCCACAGGTGTCACACATACTCAGAACTTTATGTCACTCTTCATTCTTCTTCTTTCCACACACGTCTCCGCTTTGCTTTCTTCCTTTTTCCTAGGTTTTCTTGGGAAAGAAAAAGAAAAAGGTCTGGTCTTTTCCCCGTACTGAGCACTGAGCAGCACTGTCCTCCAATTATGCTTTCAAATGATTGATTATTGTTTACTTTAATTGGTTGCTTTAGTTAAATATGAGAGCATTCATATATTCAAAATCACAAAAAAAGAGCATAATTAATTTATAAGAAAATTTAAAATAAGAAAAGTTAAAATTGACTTATATAATTTCTTTTAGAAAATAAACTAAAAATGTAAATTACTCCTAAAAAAGTATAGTATAGTTTAATTGAATATTTGATATTTTCAATAAAAAACGATTTTTTTAAAAAATTGATCATTTATATTAGTTATTCTTTAAAACACTATCAATTATTAAATGTACTTTACGGTTTTTTTTTTCATTACCTTTTTTTTACCATTGTAAGGGTATTTTTTTTAACCGCGATCTAAAGATTAATTCCTTTCGAGACATAAATAATCACCTAAATTTAGGTAAAATATAATAAATATGATTTTTAAAATTGTAAGATATTATGTATGATTAATACAGGTAAAAAATATGAATTAAAATGAAAAAATAAAAATTATACAAAGGACAAGCTTAATTACCTTAATTTTTTTTTAAAAATGAATATAATAATGACATGCCATTTTAAAAATAGAATACGATAAAATATGGAATTACTTTTGAGATAATGTGATCTAATTTAATAGGATTTTATAACAATTATGTTGTAGGAAAAGTGATTGTGTATGTTATAAAGATTCGTTTTATGTGCCGGAATTTATTTATTTTTGCTGCGGGGCCCACAAAATGTTATGTATGTAGGAATTTTTTTGTAGTTGTGTTAAATGATAGATGATAAACCCAATTTAATATATAAGAATGTTTGTACTAAAAAAATATATATATATATAATAATGAATGAAGTAGTTAATATTTTAAAAAAGTTAACGGCCAAAAGTAAACTTTTAAAAAAAAAATCTAACATTATAAACAATTAAGGTTTAAAAAGGAAAAATATTTGACGTCAAAAAGATTAAAATATGAGAAGAAATGAAAAAATTTAATTTAAGAATGATTAATAATTTACAAGTTTTAAAAAAATAAACAGTACATATTATTAAGATTGAGTATTATATTTTATTGTATTATATAAAAATGAATAAATATAATATACTACTAGAACTTAAAAATAAGTTAAATGATAAAAAATCTGTTATATGTACAAGGTGCTATTGGGAATCTCAACATAAATTTGGGAAGACAACTCGGCTTGATCGTCCGTAATTAAGGTTGCGTAATTACGGAATATAGAAAAAGACCAGACCTTGTTTTTCTTTCCAACAAAACAATGGGGAAAGAAACAAAGCAAAGCGGAGAGAGATAGAAAGAAGAAGAGCGAAGAGTGACATAAAGTTCTGAGTATATGTGCGCCTATACGTAGGTTATATATAGGCTGTGTTTGTAGACGTGACGTGAGTCATTCCAACTGAAAAACAATTGATAATATATAGGGGTTGGGTCGCGTACAAACCTAGACTGCCCTAATAGTGTCTCGTTTTATGCGTAAACTTGTCCTGTTCGAATCGCATTTTGGGCGCAACCAGTTCAGCGCAAAATGAGGTGCGACTCAGCCCCTCCTAACATTAGAAATATTTGTTGTGTTCCATGACCTTCGAATCATGCTCCCTCTTATAACATTAATTTTCATTTTTTTTTTTATTCCTACTATTTTTTTATATTTTCAATTTTATCCCTCATTTACATTAAGATACTACCTAAAAAGTGGTGATCCTGATCCATACTAAATTCTCTCCCTAACATGCTTGCTTTTGGATGTGATTGGTCCCTTCTCATATTAGATGCTATTGTTTGTTACGAATTTATAAATAGATTTCAATTTATATTTATTATCTATTTTTTTACTACAAGTTACTATTAAATCATAATCATTGATTTCTATTAATCTAATAGTTATAATTTATTGTGTTATACTTATTAATTAATTATTAATTTTCAATATATTATAAGTATTAAATTGAATGAAATAAACAATTACGATTTATTAATAACAAGTAGTAAGAAAAAGATGTAATAACTATACCTTTTCTTATATTTTAATATATTTTTTTATTTAAAATATAACATTTATATTTTTTGCCCGAAGAAATGACTTAACCGTGACGATTTATTAATCCGTGATTTTTTTGTCACTTTAGTTGGGATAATCTGATTATTTGAACCAGTATTTAAAATTTTGGTATGGCTATCGACTCGGCCAAGGTCAAGAGTCAAGGGGTCACAAGTTTAACAGTGAGTCACACGGTCACTTTGTCGACTTGATTTTACATATTAAAAAATATATAAATATATATTTTATATGGAAAATTCAAAAATTCAAACCATCAATCATTAACACTCAAAATATACTTAACATAATTCAAATAATTAAATCTACAAGTCAATCAAAGTATCAAAATATAAAACACATACTCCAACAGAGATAATAAAAAGTTATATCGTCAAACTCATATCCTTCTTGTCCTTTTCATGCACCTACGACTGTATGTGAAAAGAGATCTTTTACCCAATAGAAAATAACAAAGGAGAGGCGTTGACACGACAAATTAGCTGTAGGGAAAGAAGAACCAGTACGGTGCAGGAGATTACCAAATAGGGAGACTGAGTCTGGGTCTAGGAGAGAAAATTGGAAGAGAAGATCAAGAAGAACTATTTAGATTTTAAATCTAGTTCTAAATCTATATAGCAATTGTTTTTTTTTTTTACACATCAAACACTTCATTTTCTTTTTAATATTTTTTTTTTAAAAGTAATGCAATAATCCCATTGACATGGGAGTCACAAGTTTAACGAGAATTTCGGGAGTTAGAGAGGAGATTAGTGACGCGGAGGAGTCAACCTTAAAATGGGGCGGAGTTTTAAACATTGATTTGAATTAGTTAAAACTCAGAGAAAAAATGTGTATTATTTTAATGTATATAAAGTTGTGTCATTTTAAGTTAGAGATAGATAAATCATGAGAGAGAGAATGAGTGAATTTTTTTTTTAAAGATATGGATCCAACCTCTTTATAAGAATGAAAGAATATAAGATATGTCATTTAAAATAACACATTTTTTTCCGTAAAACTTATTATGAACTTCACATTAATATGATAAGTTTGTTTTTTGTGTGAAATAATATGATAATATTAAATCATTATTAAACAAGTGGTTTAGCCATCACTTCCATCAGAGGACTGCTTTGACTTGATGGTTTAAAATGGTTAAATTTATTAATTTTTCTGAACTATATCATTAAAAAAAATTAAATTAATAAATAGGGACAGTGACCGTATGGTCTCTTTTTTAATAAAATATATTTAAATATCACGGAATAAATTTTTTTTTCAAACTATCACGACACCATAGTCAATGAGGTAGTCAACTATTATGGACAGAATAGATATCACTTTCCCATCGGCTGAAAACCAAAGTAGTTGATTACCTCAACGACTTTGGATTACGTGTCAGGCCACTTGGAAAGTGACACTTTTGTCATCTATAGTAGCTGACTAACTTAACAACTATGATACCGTGATAATTTGAAATTATTTTTGACTCCGTGATATTCAGATATATTTAATTAAAAAAAAGACAGTATCGTCAATTTCGCTAATAAATCCAGGTATGTTTTAACGGATGTTCCCTGGCACCCTTCACTTTAACGATGCGTTTAGAGGAAAAAAAAATTTATTGAAAAAAATAATTTTTGGGAATACATTAGGAATTTTTTTTCTGTATAAGTTACTAAAAGATATTTCACTCCTTCAATGATAATCTTTCCAATCATTTTATATAGAAATGCCAATGACGGAAAAAAAAAAATTTCTCAACCATATTTTTACTTCATTTTGCTATCAAACATAAACAAATAACTTTTCTTACATCATTTTTTTAAGAATTTTTTTTTTTTCCTCCTACCAAATACCTCGTAGAGAACCGCGTGACTTTGAATTTTTATCATGCCTAGATGTAACTGATTACATACTCGTAAATAAATTTCAGAGTACAATATTTTTGTATTTTTATTAAAAAAAGTAATATTTAATTTCTTTTGGTCAGAGTTTGGAAGAGCTATGTTGTTATCGTGATTATTTAGTTTTTGAGTAAAGTGTATGTTATTTTACATAATTTAAAGAGCTATGTTGTTATCGTGATTATTTAGTTTTTGAGTAAAGTGTATGTTATTTTAAATAATATAAAATTATGTCATTTTAAATGAGAAAAAGAGATAGATAAACGTAAAGAGAAAGTTGATAACAAAATAAAGTTATCAGACCCACCTCTTTGTGAGAGTGAAAAGATATAAATTGTGTCATTTAAAAAGATAAATATTTTTTCATTCATGTTTGAGTTCTTAACAAATATTAAGAAGCCTAATTTAATTTTTTAAGAAAAAAAGTTAATTCATGGTCACTTTAAAATTTGCAATAGACTCGTATTAATTTTTTTAAGGTATTAATGTTACTTTTTTTTAAATTTTTTTAGAAGAATCATAATTTTTATTAACTGAATTTATTTTGAATTTCATGAAAATCACAAGTTAATTTTTTTATCTAAAAAGTTAAAATGACTCCCGAAACTTTTATTAAGGAATCAGAAAATATTTACTCTAACTTTTTGAGTGCACTATTTGAATATGACCATTTTGTCCTTTTTCTAAGATATATGATTTTTTTAGTATACTTTTTTGGATTAATTTTTTTAAAATTACTTTAGATAACTTTATCTAATGTTCATCGAAATGACGTCATTTTGGGACGGAAATCATAGTATTTTTGTAATTTTAGTTCATTTCAAAGTTATAGTGGTTTTTATCATTCTAATTTTTTAATTTTTCAAACTTAAAATGACGTCATTTCGATGAACATCAGACAAAATTATCTAAAGTAAATAGAAACTTTTTCCCTACTTTTTATATTTTTTTTTATTACAGAAGAGATATGATTTCTGTCATAGACTTTTTGCTTTTTAAGTGTACTATTGGAATATGATACTTTGATTCTTTTACAGCTTTTGACGTCAAAAGGCGTGAAACTTGTTTGTTATTTTTTTTATTAGATTAATATTTCTTACACGAGATTAATTTTACTTTTTACATCTATAAAAATATACATGGGATCCATGTGAATAGAAAGAAGATAAAGGGAAAATATTAATCCCATATATTTTTATGTCTGTATAGAAAATAAATTTATTTCTTATAACATAAGAAATATTATTATATTTTTATTATCATTTGTTTTATTTACATTGTCTATACGAGCATTAAGAATGAGAGCACAGTGACCGAGTGTTTTTTTATGGTTACTAACATATTGCTTTATGAAATCAAAATTGCACATAAATAAATTTGAAAGAGTAATTTAAAATTTAATTAACGGTTATTAGCAGGTATGGTTCGTTATAAGATAATTGACTTTGTTTAATTTAATAATTCTTCATTATTTTTAGTCCTTGGGCGTGTGTTAATTAATTCAAGGATTTTATAATTCTCATGTCGAAGAAGAATTGGAATCTTATGTTGTAGAGATAAAAAATATGTGGGACCATATGTTAGAAAAAATTATATGTAGGATCCATGTCAGCACGGAAATTAAAGGGTGTATAAGAAAATTTAAATTCTCACTTAGATGAAAATTATAAAATCCTTAATTCAAAATGAGTGTAGTCAATGAGAGGTTAGCTGAGCTACGGTAGCTTGATAGGCCCATGACTTTTTTAGAATCATTTCGATTTTAACAGCCTGATAATTCTAAACCTTTTTGTTGATTGTAATTGAATAAACAAACAATTACGTTTTTATTTAATTTATTGATTTTTAGTTAAGGCGTATAATGATTATTTTAATATTAAATAAGCCGTGACCGCTTGCTGAAGGTGTGTATTTTATTTGGGAACATTTTAACTCTGATAGTTTAATGATTCAAAATTTATCTAAATTAATTGTAAAGCTTATAGAAAACGAAAGTAGTATCTTTAAACGTATCGGGTAGGAATGACTTACTCGTCACAGTTTGTTAAATCCGTGGACTTTTACATCATTTTTTTTTTTTTATAAACACATTTACATCATTTTAAATGTTACAGCTTGGTGATTTTAAGTTATTAAAACTTATCATAATTTTATATTAGGGTAATACTTCTCTTATGTTGCATAAGAGAAATATTATCTCATACTCAAACAATAGATAGAAGAGAGAAAAAATTGAAGGTGAGAGAAAAAAATCTTGTGGGACGCATTTAAAAAATGTAAATATAGAAGATAATAATAATTTTATGTAACATAAGAAAGTAATTTTCTTTATATTAATATAATAATATTAAATTATCTTTATTAAATGAGTGGCTTAGTTGTGACGACTTGCTAACTCAGGACTTCCATTAACGTCATTTTAGCTGAAAGGGCTTGATAATTTAAAGGATTTTATAAAAATTATGTCGTACGAAAAGTGATTGTGTTATGTTATAAAAAATCGTTTTGCGTGTCGTAATTTTTTTTTTATCTTCAAAAGATGCGGACCCCACAAAATGTTATATGTGTAGGAAATTTTTTGTGATCATGTTAAATGACAAAAAACTCTTAATTTAAAATGGTCAGTTTTAATCAACCTTCTAAACTAAGATTATGAATATTTAAATTAATAAACCCATATACCTTTTAAGAATAATATTACTTTGAATTCCTTATAATATCAGGGAAAACGTTGTAGCGAGACTTTTCCGTCAAATCTAAATAAAATTTTAATAATTTATTTTTATTTCTTTCTTAATAGTTATATACCTCTTTTAGGAATAAAACAAATGTTTTTGAAAATTATTAATAATTTGCACAACTAATATAAAATAACCATTTTTAAATGAATGTTTCAGGAGTGTAGTGAGATTAAGTTTTCATTATTCTCTGTATATAACTTGACTTCGTATCCTTGATCTAAAAATTTAAAAACTAATTTATAAAATAAAAGGATTTTTCAATTTTTATAATTTAAATAAATTTATAGCACTTTATATTTACTTATTTATTTAAATAATTTCGGATGGTTATTTATATCTCACGGCCATTCATATATATAATAGTGGAATGCGTTATCATCTTTTCAATGATAAGAAAACTTTAGTTTTTCGAAAGATGATACTTTTTATGTAACATAATAAAAGAATTATTTCTTACACAAATAATAAATAGAAAAGAGAAAAGAATTGGAGGTAAAACAAAAAATATTCTTGTGGATCCATTTAAAATATATGAGCGTTGAACCATTCATGAAACAGGAAAAACACTCCTTTGAAATTGGGTTTTGTTGCTTGAATTAATTAGTGTAAGATTTTTGCTCAGATTTAGAGCAGTCACTTACTCTTACTTTGCATTTCACAAGGAACCGGGTGGTTCATGAAAACGCAAAAGGAATCAATCACTTTTAGCAAAGTTAGTGTTCTTACTTCTTATTAGTGCTAGAAAGACTTCGCTATGAAGATTGCAATAACTATACAAATTGTGCTGGGTGACTTAGTTGTGAAAACAAAATAAAAAAAAGGGTAAACTTTCTCTCGTTTTAAAGGATTTAAGGTTATGTTATTATAAGAGATAGATAAAGGAGGAGAGAGAATTGACAAAAAAATAAAGGTGTGGGTCCACCTCTTTGTGAGAGTGAAAGGATATAAGTTGTGTCATTTAAAAGGATACATATTTTCCCATAAAAAATACAGTTGAAAAGTCAACAAGTGAGGAACAGTGATCAAAATGTCATTGTTTTTTTTTTAATTTAAATATCACGCCAATAGTATTAAATTTCAATATGTCACGTGGGCAAGTTCGCTGAACAGTGTAACGAACTTGATTGCAATTAATGCATCTGTACTTTTCCACTTGTCACGTCACGTGGCAGACATGCAACGAAGTTCTCTACCCACCCTAGCAAACTTCGTTGCATGTTCTCTACCCACCCCAGCAAACTTCGTTGCATGTCTACCACGTGGCGTAACGGGTGGAAACGTGCAGGTGCATTAATTGCAACCAAATTCATTACTTGGAATAACGAACTTGGTGTCCAGCAGGAATGTGACACATCAGAAACTGAGTTCGCTACACTGCCCAACGAACTTGCCCATATGACATATTGAGAATTAACACTATTGGCGTGACTTTTAAGAAAAAAAGTTAGGGAAAAGTGGCATTTTTGTGACTGTTCCAAGAAGTGAACCCTTCTAGTACCTAAACTTGGAAGTTATGTAGCACCGATACCGACACAGGACACGAGACACGATACGACACGACATTCCGACATGTTAATATTAAAAAATGTTAAATTTCGACATGTTAGGACACGTTTTGATATTAAATATTATTTTTAATTGATGTAATGTAAATCATATTTAATGCTCAATAATTTAACAAAAAATAAAATTAAACTTATAATACACATCAATTTTGGAAAGAAGCATAAGATATTCCAAATATTTATATTAAATTTAATAAAATAATAATCGTAATTCAATGAATCTAATAATTGGAACTAAAATCATAACACAATACAACATTTGAATTTTGTTTTGAGTCTATACTATATATATTTATTGAAGTGTCTAAATATGAAAAAAAATCGGAAAATGTCAGACACTACGCACACAACACGTCATGATTTTTGTGAAGTGTCGTGCTTCGTAGAATCATAGTTCGGAAGACTCCAACAGTCAATGTGCCTTCTTTTTCTCCAGATACCAAACAACCCTTTATCCCTTCTTTTCATTTTCAGGTTTCTTTCTCTATAAGTATTCATTTAAGCTGAAGCTGAAGCCCCATTCATCATAAGCGTATCAAAAGACTAAATATTCATTGTGCACCTTCTGAGTCTGATTGTTAAGTAAAAAAGGTTGGAGGAAAGGCAACTATGGTTACTTCTAGTAACGGTGACATCTCACTTGCATTAGTTCATGCAGAACAGCCTCAGCCTCAGCCTCTTTCTGTTGCACCAATAGCTTTCTCCTATAATGAGAGAATACGTCCAATACTTGATGCTGTTGAAAATCTAAGGCGTCTCAACATTGCTAAAGAGGGAATACAGCTTCCAACCATTGTTGTTGTTGGTGACCAATCTTCTGGCAAGTCTAGTGTTCTTGAATCTCTTGCTGGTATTAGCTTACCACGTGGTCAGGGCATTTGCACCAGGGTACCCTTGGTGATGAGGCTCCAAAACCACTTGCTTCCAAAGCCAGAGCTCGTGTTGGAGTTTAATGGCAAAAGCATTTCCACTGATGAAGAACATGTTTCTGACGCCATAAACACTGCCACAGAAGAGCTTGCAGGTCATGGGAAGGGGATTTCTAATGCCCCGTTGACTTTGGTGGTGAAGAAGAATGGTGTTCCTGATCTAACTATGGTTGATCTTCCAGGTATAACTCGTGTGCCTGTTCATGGTCAACCAGAGAATATATATGACCAGATTAAGGATATTATCATGGAGTATATAAAACCTGAAGAAAGCATTATCTTGAATGTTCTTTCTGCAACTGTTGATTTTACTACTTGTGAGTCCATTAGGATGTCACAGACTGTTGATAAAACTGGTTTGAGGACCCTTGCTGTTGTCACAAAGGCTGATAAGTCTCCTGAAGGCTTGTTAGAGAAGGTCACTGCTGATGATGTGAACATTGGTCTTGGTTATGTTTGTGTGAGAAACCGAATTGGTGATGAGTCTTATGAAGAGGCCAGAGTGGAAGAAGAAAACTTGTTTGAGTCTCATCCACTTCTTTCCAAAATAGACAAGTCTATTGTTGGTATTCCTACTTTGGCTCAAAAGCTTGTTCAGGTTCAAGCTACAATCATATCCAAAACATTGCCAGAGATTGTCAAGAAAATCAATGAGAAGCTGACTCATAATTTGTCTGAGTTAGAGATATTGCCTGTTAACTTATCTTCAGTAGCTGATGCCATGACTGCTTTCATGCATGTTATTGGATTGTCAAAAGAGTCTCTCAGAAAAATTCTTGTAAGAGGAGAATTTGAGGAGTACCCTGATGACAAGCACATGCACTGCACTGCTCGCTTGGTGGAGATGCTTGATGGTTACTCAAGTGAATTTTACAATTGTCATGAGATTGATGCCACCAAGGATTTTCTAAAGGAAGAGATAGAGGTGCTGGAAGAAGCCAAATGGATTGGTCTTCCGAACTTCATGCCCCACTCTGCTTTTCTTACTATACTGCAGAAGAAAGTGAATGGTATTGCAAATATGCCAATATGTTTTGTTGATAATGCATGGGACTATCTTGAAACTGTGGTGACTTCTGTTTTAATGCGTCATTGTGAACATTATTATCAGCTTCAGGTGTCTGCTAGAAGAGCTGGTAAGATTCTTATTGCTAAGAAGAAGCAAAGTTCAATAAGGCATGTGATGGAAGCGGTGGAAATGGAAAAGCATACGGATTACACTTGTAATCCTGAGTTTATGCAGGAATATAATAGGTTAATATCTCATCAAGGTGCTTTTTTGAATGATGTTCTGAATAATGTGTATATGCCAGCCAATGTAGTGATTGAGGGTGTTGGGCAGATTGATGTTTGTGATTTGAGGAAATACTCTCAAGTTGTGCTTAGTCAAGCATTTGATTTGAAGGTACGGATGATTGCATATTGGAAGATTGTCCAGAGGAGGCTTATTGACAGCATGGCTTTGCATTTGATGTTGAGCATTAAAATCTTTGTTGACAAGGATTTTGAAAAGGAGATTGCTCATGATCTGTTATCTACAAGTGGAGGGAAAATTGAAAGGTTGTTAGAGGAATCTCCTTCTATTTCTGGGAAGCGAGAAAAGCTTAGTAGGAGTGTCAAAGTTCTAACAGATAGTAAGGAAACGGTGGCTAATATAATGGACAGCATTGGAAGCTATGGTGATAATTAGAAGATTTGCTCTATGTTCCTCGTATTATCCAGTCTTCTCAACAAGCTTTTTAATCTTTTTGGAACCTATCTCGTTAGTAGTATGAAGTTTTTCTTTTTTCTTTTGATGAAATTAAGGAATGGTGTGGTTGTTTTGTTTTTTCTTATTGTGATTGTATCATGATCAACTTTTATATCAGTGGAATTAAGTTGGCTATTTTCAGTTTTGCAGGGTGTGGCATGTCTTATTGGTACTCTTAACAATAAAAAAGTTTGCAAGAAAAGTCTCTTACTAATCTATCCTTTAAATAAGTTAAATTAAAATAAAATAAAAACGAGAATGCAATTTATGTTGGACTAGATGCTATCGTGAGAGTGAGCAGTGTTTGAACCATTCATTTAATCGTTTATGGTAAAAGACTAAGTAGGTGTAAAGGGTTTGACAATATCAAAAAGATACTTACAAAGTTAACACTTATTTTGTCATTGTTGGGTTGCGTAAATGCCAAGCTTTTCAAATAATTAGAAGAAAAGTGATTCTTACACACAGTATACAAATGTAAAATAACTTTTTCTTTCAAAAATTGTTTTAAAATTATCTTATATTCCTAAAAACATTGAGATGAGAAATTCTTTTCCTAGTTAAAATTTACCAAAGGAATATTTTCTAGTCAAAATTACAACTAGGGGTGTAAATATTCTAAGCCAGGTTAGATTTATGGAAAAAACATTGGATATGACTTGACCTATTAGCTTATATAGGCCCAAATTACAAGTCTGATCTGACCTATATTTAAAAAATAAGAATCTTGACATAAGCCTGTTAGTTTATTTAAGTCTAATAAACATTCAACAATTAAAAGAATAACTACAAAATATTATTTTATTATTTAAAATTATTAAAATAATAATTTTATTTATTATATTTTAAATAAATAATAAGATATAGGCAGGCCTTTAGGTTTATAGGACAGACATGTACAAAAAACCTATGGCCTATTTTCTAAATAAATATTTTTAAAAGCATAAGACTGTTCTATTTTACTATTTATAATAGGCCAAACCTAACCTCATATAGGCTTATGCCGTAGGTCCATGTAGACCCGCGTAACCCATTTACACCCCTAATTACAATGAAATCATTCCCAAGAGCAATGGGTTGAGCTCCCAAGTTTATTTAGTTAAGGGAAAAAATTTTAGGGATCCACGTGCTCCTTCTATCACAGATTGACACTTACAAATTTTTTTTTTTTACTCTCTTTTCTCTCATTTCTCGTGATTAGTTGTCACAATTTTATTGGTTTCAATCACTTAAAATTTGATGCTAAGGGAGCACCCAAACTCTTCTCCTAGTTAAGCTTGAAGTTCACCATTGAAAACATAAATGAATTTAACATAATTGTTATGGAGGTGTGCTAGGTCTCATATTGAAGCCTCACCGAACACCAAAGACAATTAATTCATTCCTTAAAGGAGATGATGTCTGGATGCGACATAGCTTAAGGAGAGAACTTTGTTTTGGCTGACGCAAAAATACTGTCACCTTAAAAACAGTTGCCTTAGAAGATTTTCTTCTATAAGCTCTTTTTGAAGCTTTCATTCTCGAAGCTGCAACAAGAGGGCATTTTGCTGCAACTCTTATCCTACACCTCCACCCCACACACGACACACAAGATAAAATGACAAATCAAATTTTTAATAGTAAAGACGAATAACATGCTTTACCCTAAAATTCACAAATTCAATCAACCTAAATTTCAAGGGGGGTGTTTAAATTGTTTTCCCAAAACTATATGGTGGAAGGGAGTCCCCCAGTCCCTCTCAAATACCCAAAGCAAAACAAAAAACAAAAAACTAAAAACCAAAAAAAAAAAAAAAGGACTCTTTTACTCACCCTCCTAGAACAGATACAAATTTACACAAGAGCCTAGAGTGTGAACTCACCATGTCATGTGAATGAAGTTGTCAAAAATGAAGCTAAAATCTGCTATATGCTAAAATAATGATCATATTGGTTTGGTTTCCCTAAAAGATAAAACCTCACTTATGCTGTATTATGATTCTGAGGATATCTCATTTATGTCATTGCCAAATATTGAGGGAGAGCTAAGTGTAGGGACCCCCGTTGAATTGTCTGTTCGGCTTGTGCTTAAACTGTGACTTTCCTTGTGTTGATGGATGTCCCTCATTGCTTTAAACCTTAAATCTTCACTGAAAACACTTGGTTCTGGGATAACATCTGGAATGCTTATTCTTCCTTCAAGCATGTTCACTACCTCAGACATTGTAGGCCTAAGTGATGGCGCTGCATTTGTGCACAGGAGAGCTACTTTCATCAAATTTTCCGCTTCGGTTGGGTTTATTTCTGATCCCAACCTTTCATCAACCAGCTTCATTAAGTTTTCAGTACGTTGCAGATGACATGCCTGTAATGTGAACTTTTGTTATCTTTCTTTTACAAAATGATAGATGTTTGCATTGGATAACTACCAAGGTAAGGGGTTTTTATAATGCTAAACATGGATAAGGGACTGAAGAATAGTAGAATACCATATCTAAAAGGCAAACACAATTATCACTTGGCATGTAATCGTTATTGTTCTTTCCACTAACAACTTCCAAGACCACAACTCCAAAACTGTAAACATCAGCCTTGTAAGTCAGGTAACCCCATAAAGCATATTCTGGTGCCATATATCCTCTGCAAAACAAAATTAGTGGATTCCGATTCATGATCAAGAAAACATTTATAAGAGTTGCATTATCAATGGAGAGATTACTGACATTGTCCCCGCCACTCGGGTGCTGATATGGGTCTTCCCCTCTTCATCAAGCTTAGCCAACCCAAAGTCAGATATTTTAGGGTTTAAATTCCCATCCAGTAACACATTAGTAGCTTTGATGTCTCTATGAACAATCTTGAGTCTTGATTCTTCATGAAGAAACGCAAGACCTTTTGCTATGCCAATGCAGATCCTAAGCCTTGTTGGCCAATCAAGATTAAGCCGATTTTGTGAACCTATAGGATGTGCAAAAAGAAGTAATAGTTTAATTAATATGAATCATAATCATCAATTTCAATTTTCCTCTTGCTACAGTGATAGAATTGGAAAAACGAAAAACGAAATCAAAAGTATAACATTCCAAGCACAGAGTAATTATTGAATTTTTTTTTTTTTTTTTTTGGTACAGAGTAATTATTGAATTAATTTGCCTAGATAAATGTGGGAAGATAAAACAAGTAGCTATCCAGAAACAGAAGAGGATAAATTTCTGCGAACGCTTGCTCAGATTTCATATTGATTTCTCATAGTGACCACTTTGGATCTTATTTTAAAGAACATATAATAAATGACAAGGCAAAAGACAGATATAATAGTTGCAGTGTGCTGGGTAAAAACTCACTGAATAAAGCACGGGCCAGGTTATTATTTTCCATGTACTCATACACCAATATTAATTGATCCCCTTCAACACAACATCCATGAAGTTTCACAAGATTAGGGTGTTGCAAACAAGATATCATGCCTATCTCATTTAAAAATTCACGGTTTCCCTGCCGGGACTTTGATGAGAGTTGTTTGACTGCTATCCGTGTACCATCAGATAATTGACCCTGCAATCCAACTCTTACTTAGAATTTTACATACTAGATCTAAGCAGAATTTTTTAAGCTTGGAAGAAAGTTGTTGGTTCACTCTACTACCTTGTAGACAGAACCAAAACCACCTTCCCCAATCTTGTTAGCAGGATTGAAGTCATCAGTGGCAGCTCTAATTTGTTTCAATGTAAATGTCCCTGTCTGAGAATCTTGTTCTTCCATACCTATCCAATTAATCAACCATAAAATAAGTACTTCAGAGGAACAATCAGTTTCATTCTAAGCAGGAAGTTAACTTGAGTTAAAAGATTACAGAACATATCTGCATTGATTGAGAGTATTTGATGTAAATAAAAATATTTGTTATGTGCCAATATACATAGAAATGCTTGTTAATATAATGGCAATAAGTTGATACAAATTATTTATAAGCTTAAAAACACCACCCACAGAAAAGTAAAATAAATATTTATCTCCAATCCTGAAAGGCTATTATTGGATCCAAGAATAAGGCCACTAAACAATGAGATTATCAAAAGAAACCCAGATGTACAGAATTAAGAAGAACTTTTTCTTGTGTTATTGAACTATCTGACACTTGCAGTGCATTTATACAAGGTCGGAATAATCAGGTACAACATACCATTCACTTATTACTATTATGATTATGACATTAATGATTACAATGATCCAGAGAACTTCAAAGTAATCAATAAGTTCATGATGTTGTATTGATTATACTTTCTCTCCTTAGTTAGGATATCTCAATGAGATGACACCTGTCTTGTTATTCCAGTATCTGCTTTCTTTTCTTTCCTATATTCCACTTCAGTCTCCCTACTAACCTGTACACCAAATTGTGGTAAAAAAATCCAATTTCTCCATATGTACAACAACCTGTCTCGTTGTTGGCACGTGTGTTCTTCCTTCCTTGATTCTTTTCCAATAGACACATATAAAGGCTAGAGTTTGCCTAGGAGGTCTCTTAACCTCTTCCTTAAACTTATAGAAGTGGGGAACTTCTCTTCTATGTAAGGGAAGTGGCACTGTCAAATAAAATGGGGCGAGTTCTTTGCACTCAACCTACTATCTTAACCTTCTTACCCACTTTGGCCCAAGTGAGGTATCATAATGGACAGTCTTTATTCAATCTTTCCAAGCCACACCTCCTAGCTAACTTCCCAGATGCTAAGGCTAAGTGGTTGATTTTCCAGGAAGTTTGAACTTAAAAATCATTATGTAGCAAATTAAATAAACTGATTTCATAATGATATAAACATGATTGTATTCACCTTTTTTTCTCCTAATTATTCCTTTGATGTAGCCTTTCCACCAACAGATTCCTACTATGATAAGGAATAGGCATAGAGCTGCAACTCCAAATCCAACTCCAACCACTATATGATGCCTTCCAGCTTTTGGGTATGAACAAGGTTTAGAATCTGGGAGAAATAAAATCATGAGAGAGCTGTTCACTTTAAAGAGAATGGTGTCAAAATATTTAAATTGGAACTGCAACTTCAAAAATTGAAACTTTGTTCAAATGCAGAAGAAAGGAAGAGAACTCTTCTTATCCATGTCACCATTAATAATTAACTTAATTAATGGATAGAGAAGCATGTTTATTTTAAGTCCCTTACAATAATACAATGCACCAAATTCCAGCAGAACAGAAAAATTTAGGAGTTCCAATTTATGATAGTGTACTGTGACTCCGTTTCATGGCTTTTGAATGTTATTCATGAAAAAACATCCAGTGCTATTCGTCCATATACCAAGGCCAGGATTAATAATGCTTGTTTCTCATAGCTGTAAAATGGAAAAATTAAACCAACAAGTTATCATCCATCTGTATGGGTAAAGGAAGGAGGTGGAGAATGAGAGAGATGTCCTCAATACAATGCCTTTAATTATGCATACAAACTAACGGTTACCATGCAGAATTCAGCATCATTCTGAAGTTGAAGGTTACTACTATGTACAACCATTGAAAATTAAGGACCCAACTAACCAATTACAAAGAATAGAAACAATGAAATTCCCACATTTTATACAAAGACCTGTGTTTGCCACATCTAAATGACTCTCAAAATTCATACAGGTTCCTGAGAACAGCAAATAATTTTACAGGTAAAAGGGTCATTTTACTGAACTCTTGAGTATATAAAAACAGTAATCAGTCCCAGATAAGGCCCAAGTACAATTTGATACAAGGTGTTAGACATGATTAAATGTGTGCTACACAAGAGTGGCTGCTTTTGATCCACACTACTTTGAGACAGCTGTAGTTGGAATACCTCCAGCTGTAGTTGTTAATGAAGGAACTTGCATTTTCAAAATGATAACTTTTGATATATAGAATTTATAAACGAAGAATTGAGGAAATATGTCCTGGTAAAACTTGCCCATCTTTATATTATATGTATACCAAAAAGTCATCCCACAGTAACATTACAATGCACAAGCTAAATCATCATATGACTCACCAGAAACAATAGAGAAAGCTGATATGAGAGGACCATAAATTCCACTAACAGGAATCCTTGTAGTCCCCTTGCCAGCCCAGTAGAATCGAATCTCCAGAATATTGTCTGTTACAGTGACATTATCCATTGATATTATATGTGGTTTCTGAGCAACATGTGTTTCATCTTCAATATTAAAATCCTTCCAAACTAATCTTTCCTGCAACAGAGCAATCTTGTTAAATCCTGATTTGGCCAACAAAACATAATTTCTTTATTTTGACCAATACCTGAACATAGATATCAAATATGCGCTTCCCAAGACTTCTATATGTGTTATCATTTGTAAATAGTAATTCTGCAAAGTGGAGATTTACAGTATATTTCCCATTCTCCAAGCAATAGTGAAAATAAGTAAGCGAAATTGGAGAGACACGAGCCGTTGTGTATAATTCAGGCATATTGGAAGATGACAAAGACTTGGTGTAACGTGTATTTTGGAAATCACCATCATCCATGAAGTCTCCTGTGCTACTAAACCCCCAGTGATTTGTATGATCATTAAAATATTTAGCAGCACCTCCAAACACATCTCCATCTCCTATATAGAGGATATTTTCATCATTTTCCATCACCTTTATATCCTTTCCACCACAGTTAACATGCAAACAACTTGAATCTGCAATAATAGAAATATGAAGTTACAAAAAATTATCATACAACAGTTATGCATCAACCACAACGCAACATCGAAGATAATCATCATGTAATGTTCCTTTTAGAGTTGAACTCTTCTAGCACGAATTTTAGTAGTTAGAGTCAATTCAACAATACGTTTATCCAATTCTGAATTCCTACTTGTTTTGGGTATCTTCTTCATCAAAATAACAAATCCATGAACAAATTTTTTGTAAAGAACCAATTCAAACCAAAAGCTTAAACTGTTGGGTGATGCTACATTAATAGTTTTATATATCTCAACATGCCCCCTCACACGAGAGCCCACTGGGCTTGAAGGGTGGACAATGCACAGGCCCACCTATCTGTGTGAACAAATAAATTCCACTTGAAAGAAAGTAGGGGCAGCGAGGATCAAACCCGGGACACGAAGCTCTGATACTATGTAAATAACCAATTCAACCCAAAAGCTTAAGCTGTTGGGTGAGGCTACATTAATGGTTTTATATATCTCAATATTTTTAAAAAAAATTATAACTTAGGTCATCAAACCTATATTTTTGGCAAAATCCAGATTGGATACAGAAAAAGATATAATAAATAAATAAATCAGATTAAGCAATTAACATAAAAACAGGAAAGACCATTGAAATGAAAAGACAATATGATTGCTCTATGTTTGTTTAGTATTTGTGCTGTAAATACATGCATCTACTGCTTCACACCATGAAAGACAATATGATTGCTCTATGTGTGTTTAGTATTTGTGATGTAAATACATGCATATACACAGTAGCATATATGCAAGACACTTTAAGACTCTAATGACTTTCAAAGCCCAAATGGATCAAACTTAAAATTGATCAGCCATTTGTGTAGGAAAGGGGATTTTATATGTATCTCAGTGTTTGATCTCAAAGAAGCCTAGGTTACTTAAGATCTTATGTCAATTGGCATTTAAGTTCTTTGAGACTTGATAAAGTAGGAAAAAACTCCGAATAGAGAATATATACTTACATGTAGGACAGTTGAAAGTCTTTAAGCATGGAAGAATCGACTGTCTGTCAAGAATCAAGAGTGAAAGTGACATCATTAGAACTCCATTTTTCAACACAGTTTACTCGAATTATGAAAACGAAGAAAGAATAAAAGACAGGCACTTACAAAGCATTAATCCCTAAGGAGCTACGGAACAAGTTTAGGTTTAAATTCCTGACCAAGTTAAACAAGGTGAAACAATCATCAGTTTTACCATCCAATTTTGTAACAATAATGCCATTTATACACCATTTTTATTACACCATTCTTACAACACTTCCCTTTTAGATAATACAACAAAAACACACATTCCAACACACACACTCTTCCCTTATTTTCCAAAACTAGAACAAGTGTGAGGAAAGTCTTAAGTATTATGGTGTATAAACAACAAAGTCCTAGGAATAATTATTGCAAAAAGACTCTGCATTCTGACAGGTAATTTCCACAAGCAGATTGCTCAGGTCCTTGCCACGTAAAGTTGTTGTAAGAAAGATCACTGCATACAAATATCAGAAAGCAAGATTATCAGCAGTCAAATGATTATACCTATACCATCATATATACAATCATATTCTTCAACTGGTGCAGAATCCATCCAACATGCTATTTTACAAGATTTGAGGCTAGAAGACTTATAATAGATTTATCAGCTCGAAAACTCTGCATAAATAATATTCTACAGAGGAATAAAGAAATGTATGAACAGAACAGAAAGATATAGATTAAGTATGCTTGAAATTTCAATTGTTTGCTCCCTCATCCTACTGATAGCAAGAATAACAGCTCGGAATACACTTAAATTTGAGCAGTAAACAATACTTTGCAATATTGAAGTTAAAATGACTGAGGAAAAAGACATACACATTGCTTCCATCCATCAAGATTGAGTCAGGTATATTGCCACTTAGCATGTTGCCAGTAAGGAAACTGAAAAAGGGCAGAGGAAAATTGTTTACCATTACAACACTTAAACTTCGAGGCAATAAAAGGGAACATTTTTTTAAAGGGCACGCGCCTGCATTCGTGGTTCTGTTGAAAAGAAAACATAACTTGACAGTAATTATTACTACTTCAAACCTTAGTTGCAAATATTGCATTTGTTTTTATGAGGTGTCTCACCTACTTTATGATAGTTGAGAGAGAGAAGGTAATTAATTATTCTACTTATAGTTCAATGCAGTATATTTTAAAATTTAGAGAAGTGTACTTACACAAATCTCAGATGCCCCACTTGTACAGTTGCTGGTATTTCCCCAACCAACTTATTGAAACTGACATCCCTATAAAAGTTGAAGAAATAGTATAAATTTCCGTAAGTATGGATTCTGAACTAGGTTTATGTGAATATACAGCTAAATTATGAATTAGTATTATTATGTCAAAATGAATCTGCATCATCTAAATTTCCCTGGGAAGCAAATTTTGATTTAATAAATATGCTATTCATTGCAGCATCCAGGAACCAGCTAAAAGATGCTGCCTACAATGATAGATGTTAAAAAAAAAGGAACCTGACAACAGATTAGTGCAATCTGTCTACACACACAATCAGGTCAGAGTAAAGTGCTAAGCATCCCAATTAGGTTGGCACCCTTAACACCTCACCCTTTTTTTATTAAAATAAGAAAAAAATAGAAACAGTTACTACAATAGGAAAAGTGGCATAAAGCCATAACGAATATCAAAAGAATAAACAATGCACTGAAAACTCTCCCATCTAGCCTTATTAAAACCTTTTTTGAGTAAAAATCCATATAGGATTTATTTACAGTAACCAGCAAAGGATTTATTTAGATTGTGCACAGTCCAAGTGGTGACGAAACTTATTTAATTTTCATCCAAACAGTCTACAATTAGCATAGGATTTGTCCCATATGTGTGCTTGCGTTGAGCTTCCATTTTAAGTAGTTGCATATATTGAATACCCAGGAATAAATAAATCTGCAAGTAGAGAACAGCGGATGATTTAATTTGGCTTAGACTATTAATATAGCCTCATCTAATTGCTTAAAATTTTGAGTTGAATTGGAGCTTTACAACTTCAATAACCTAAAATTACTATATTTTTATTATCTGTTCTCTACATTAATAACATGAACAGGAAAAGAATTCTGTTTGAAACTTTGTTGAATAAGTTAATATAAGGTTATATATTATATTATGTACATTTATCAATGAACATGTTTGGCAAGTTTCCCCAGTATCTATTCTAGCATACAGGAACATCAGCTTTTGCTTCGGAATGACCACAGAATTCAGAACAATGAATCCAACTTCCCATATTACCTTGTACAACAAATTTAGATTCTCCTCAAAACTTTCACAATCTATTCGCTTTTAACTACCTTTTTTCTTATAAACATTCTTGTGGACAAAATTTACCATCTTCTATGATAAGTGCATCACAAACTTGAATTAATAAAACTGCATGTTTTGTTAGATATAAAAAATAGAATAGGATGCCAGGAGTAATATTTTTATGTACCAATATATGTGTGTATCTTGGTATGTATCTATGTATGTATAAGAAAAGAATGGTGTTTGTATTTAAGGAAAAAGAAATATGGTATTTGTATTTGCTCCAATAACAAAAGAATTGAAAAAAAGCTTATGCATAAAAAAAAAGAAAACAAATGTTACTCACAACATTTCCAATTTCTTCATTGTCCAGAAGTAGCTAGGAAGCTCTCCAGTAATGTTACAATTTCTCAAAATCCTAAATTGAAAATCCTGAATTACTTTAAATTAAACAATAAAAAACCAATAGCAGATAAAATGTGCCAACTATTTTTTAACGTATAGAACTCAACATACAATCTTATCATTCCTGTCATGTTGCTTAAAGTAGGAAAATCCTGACTTGGACTATTTATGTCACTAATCCTCCTGTATCACATTTGCCACCATGAGCTAAATATAAATATAACAAGTAAGATGAACCAGTAAAAACAAATTAGTAGGGGTTTTACTTACAGTTGAGATAAATTACTCAAAAGAGATATATTTGATGGGATAGGTCCCTCCAGCCCACTTGCATGCATTTCTCTTCAATGATGCATATTATCATGAGAATCTCTATCTTAAAATAAACATAATGTAGGCTTATCTATTGTCAAAAGTTAAAGCACATTTGAAGCATTGATAAAAACAAGGAAAAAAAAAATAAAAGGTGCAAAATGCAGTCTCACAGTCTTTGAAGTAGTTTCCAACTCTGGATGAAGCTAGGTATTTTTCCATTGAAATTATTATCATTTATCCTACTGCAATGCACCATAAAATATCATCAGGGAAAAGTGCTAGTATTTATTTTCTATGGAAAACAGTTAATAAGAACTTACAAATCTGTCAAATTCTGTAACTGAGCAAATGTCACTGGTAAGTTCCCAGACAATTTATTGGATGATAAAATCCTGCAAGGATGATATTGCATATAAAAAGCATCAGATACAGAGTGTTTAGTATTTAAAATTTATTCCAACAAAATAACACATGAATCTTGGAAAATAAATAGAAATTCATTGTCTTACAAAGTCTGCAGGTTAAATAGACTTCCAAGTTGAGAGGGAACTATACCAGAAAATTGGTTTGCTTCAAGGTTCCTGATTTGAGGCCAAAGTAAAATAAAAAGTAAAAAGTAAAATAAAATAAAATAAAATAAAAAGATTGTGAGATGTCCAATGAGAAAGTAAGATAAATGCACTATATCATGAATAACACAGTTAACATTTCTGGCAAGGTATATGGTAAAAAATCACAATACAATGGCAGCCTAATACATGAATCTTTCAGAACCATATAGCAATATACATGTCACAGGAAATATAGAGATGGAAATTTAGTTTCACTATTAGACTTTAATCAACTTAAATCTTCAGAAAGTAATGAGAAAATTGTATTCATAAACTTACAGGTATGTTAGAGTGGTAATACTTCCCAACTCCTTAGGAATTTCTCCCGATAAACGATTAACAAGTAGAGAGCTGCATAATATGGTGTAGTTAATCCAAAAGGCAAGTAACTGAATGAAAACTTTAGTTTGTTGATAAGAACTTACATTGAGGTGAGTTTCATTGAAGCCCATTCCTTTGGAATTGTACCATTTAGGTAGTTTAAAGCAAAATCACTACAGTGAGAGCAAATTTCATTTCAATTAGCAAGGGGACAAGGTCAACCGAAATGAGAACAAAAATAGGTTGAAGTGAGAAAACCACAAACCAAATTTTAACATTAAATAACTAAAGAAGCATTTTTAAGGTAGGTGTTCATAGTTCTTACACTTCTCTGAGGTAAGGAAGCTTAACCAATTGAGGTGGAAGCATGCCAGGAAGGTTGTATCCCTTGATAATACTAAAACATGGAAAATTGTTTTTTAAAAAAAGAAAAAGAAAATTAGACTCAGCCAACTATTATTAAGATGCAATAATGGTGTTTCAAAATTCAAAGTCCGCAATGAACTTCTCATATCTACGATTACATGGAAATTAAAGATTTAAATATATATATAAACAGCTAGACAGAAATTAAAGCACTCAGGATAAGATAAAGAGATTTTTACATCCTTACTACATGACAGGTGTTTTTATCAGAAGGGCAATCACAACCAATGCTGCATTCAGTGAATCCAAGAGGTGGCTCTGGTGTTAACCCCACCATTTTAATTTGACAAGAATCACTATCAAACTTCCAATAGGTGGCACCCATCGTGCTAGTGATTTCTTCAAGAGCAGTAACTGAAAAACATTTGAGGAAGATATTATTAAGACATAACAAAGTAAAGCTGTATGTAATAAGAAAAGGAAACAAAATAACAAAAAAAAAATGTTAGAACTAAATAAAGCTTGATAAATGTATCTAAAGAACTAATTCAACCCAAAAGTTTAAGCTAGTGGGTGAGGGCTTTTTAATAGTTTTATATATCTTAACACGTCCCCTCACACGAGAGCCCACTGGGCTTGAAAGGTGGACAATGCACAGGCCCGTCTATCTGTGCGAAGAAATAAATTCCACTTAAAAGAAATTGGGGGCGGTGAGGTTCGAACCCGGTACACTGAGGCTCTGATACCATATAAAGAACCTTGAGATACATCACCCCAAAAGTTAGCTCAAAGGTGGGAGTGCCCAAGACCTTATAAACTCCACATTAGTTGCTTATGCAATCAATGTGAGACTATATATCTCAACACGCCCCCTCACACGAGAGCCCATTAGGCTTGAAAAGTGGATAATGCAACAGGTCCGGCCTACTTGTGCTAAGAAATTCCACAAGAGAAAACAGGGGACGGCAAGGCTCTGATGATGTAAAGAACCAATTCAACCCAAAAACTTAATCCAGTGGGTGAGGACTTTTCAATGATTTTATATACCTTAATCCTCCATAATTAGGACAACTGACATTAGAATTCACTAGCTAACTTGACATTCATATTATGGTGTAAAAACAATTCAAATTAGAGATTAAATGCATTAAGTAGCCACACACTAAAAAAAGGTGGGGGTGCACTCAACAAGTTCCTGCATCACTAGAATGGAAAAAAAATTAAAAAAAAATGATTCTTACCCTCCTCCTGGGGTAGTTTGGATTCTGCATATTGCAGCCATCTGAAACAACTCAATGCAATGATTAAAAAAGCAAAAAAGGTCCTAGATAACATGCTCAAAGACCCAGCACTCAGAAGATTAGTTGTTTTTGTCTTCAAAGCTTTGTTCCTTTTGGATATGAGCTAAGAAAATCATCAGTTAGCAGTTTAGCACTTGGCAGAGACAAAAAACGAAAATCCAGATGGAGAAAATCAAAGCAGAGAGAGAGAGAGAAAATACACGTGCTGCTTATACACTACAAATATCATTGGTGGAAACAAAGGACCCAGATAATATCTTATATCACTGTTTGAAAAAGCAGTGTGGCATACCTTCTATATTTTATTTTATTTTTGATAACCTAGGAGTATCTAGATTTTGCTCGGAGAATGTCGAAATATCATTAAAGATGATATTAGATACGATCGAATACATATTTTCTCAATTATATTTCTCATTTTTTATGCGTCAACTCAATTATTATTTTAAATATTTTTTTAGTTGACAATATATTTTTTTTTACAATGTTTTTTTTTATCTCGAGATGAATTCTTACATAAATTCTATTAACAATAAATAAACACGGGATTCATTTAAATTTTTTATTAGACAATTAAAAAAATTCAAAATAAATAAATAAATTTATACAGAATAAATAAAGATAAGTAATTTGTTTTATAACTAATAAACAAATTTTTAATCAATTAATATGTAAATAAATTCAATTTAATAGAATATATTTTATGTCACCGATATAAGTGTGCTGAACTTTCCGTTCACACTAATAGTGACTCAGGTTTAATTTTCAATTTTTTTCAGTAGGTAATATGTAATTTCATTTTAAATCCTCAATCACAATATTTTGCAATAGGCATGTCTTCCCTAGTATAAATTTTTATTTAAAAAAAATCAATTTATCAAATTTAATGCACCAGGATATTCATATATATTGGAAAAATTATTTTTACTTTAAAAATAGAAAAAAAATTGTCTCTACCGTAGAAACAAATTAATACAAAGAGAAAACATAGAAGAATAAGAGAAAAAAATAGGGATGGGAACCCACTCCTTTTATTCCCTCTAGCAGACAAGTTTTTCTGCAAACATAAATTATTTCCTGTATATATATGCACCTTTGAATGTTACAATACAACTTACTAAAAATCGCAAAAGTCTAATTATTTTTTATGACTGTAAAGGGAAGGAGTATGAGCATACTTAGGATTTTTTCGTTCAAAAACGGTGGAAAACAATTGTTGGGTTGGGACCCTTGTTTTTTTACTTTTAATATCAACTTGTTTCCAAATGGATGAGCACGTGGGACCCTTTTCATTTTTGGTGCGCAGTGTCTATGAGCTGATTATAAATTTATAATATTTTGTCTATGAGCTGAATAACCTATCCCTATTGAAGTCGTCGTTTTCTCCATCATTTTCCAGTTTACTAATTGCTAAAGCCAGCGTAGCTCCTACGTATTTTTTTTTATTTTTTTTCATGATATAGATGGGGATCTTATATTGTCATTTTCACCCTAAAGTTTAGCCATAGCTTTAATTTAGTCTTAATTTTTTTGTAATTCCATTCCAGTTATTCATCAACGTTGTGCCTATTTCTCTTCCATTATTTCGTTGATTTTGATTGCTAAAGTTAAGGAAATTTCGAGGATAGTTTTATCATTATCACTGTAAACAAAGATGTAATTAATCATATAGCTCATATTTTATCTTTCAAAATCATTTTTTAACGACTTTTTTGTTACCCTATATCATGTTAGTTGCAACATTCCAATTTTTTTTTTAGCATTTTTAATAAGTTATTGCCAATTATATTAATTTAGAGACATAATTTTTGTTACTAATTATAAATGTAAATTTCTAAAAACATTTTAAAATGCACAGTGTTCATCGAACAAGATATTAGTATATTTAAAATTATACAAAGAAACCGAATTATTAATTATAAACGAGCATGATATATGTGGGAAAATTATTTATCCTTTTAAATAACATAACTTATATCTTTTAACTCTCACAAAGATGTGAGACTCACACCTTTATTTTTTTTGTTAACTCTCTATCCTCCTTTATCTGGCTCTTTCTCTATCTTAAAACGACACAACTTTACATCCTTTAAGATGACATACACTTTTCTTATATAAGGATAGGATATTGTGATAACCAAATAATATTACTACCAATGTTACTACCACATCTTAACCGTAGATTTCTTTCAATTAACGGTTATCATTTATTGTGAATTAATAATTAATTAATGAATTAATAATTAATTAATGAGTTTGATTTGAAAAATGATAACCGTTGATTGGCGAAAATCAACGGTTAAGATATGGTTGTAACATTGGTAGTAATATTATTTGGTTGTCACAATATCTTATCCCACATATATATAGGAAAAAGTCTTTATCCTTTTAAATGACACAACTTATATCATTTCACTCTCACAAAGAGGTGAGACCCACACCTTTATTATTTTTGTCAACTCTTTGTCCTCCTTTATCTATCTTTTTCTCTCTCTTAAAATGACACATGTTTTTTCCATATATATATATATATATATATATATACCTTTGATACCAGTGTCAAATTTAAAATTTGACACCTCGTATGCGAGTCATTAAATCAAAAAAGATCAACGACTCTGATTTGTAAGCATGTGATACCATTGGTCTTTTTTGATCTAACGGCTCTCGGATGAGGTGCCAAATTTCAAATTTGACACCGGTATCAAAGGATCATACCTCTATATGTATATATATTAAAGTGTGTCGAAGTAGATCCTACCTTTGACACCGGTGTCAAATTTGAAATTTAGCACCTCATCTGAGAGCCGTTAGATAAAAAAAGATCAATGGTATCACATACTTACAAATCAGAGTCGTTGATATTTTTTGATCTAATGACTCTTAAATGAGGTGTCAAATTTCAAATTTGACACCGGAATCAAAAGATCCTATTAAGGTAAGATCATTTGACACCGATATCAAAACATCCTACCTTTATATGTATATGGGGAAGGATATTCTAACTACCAAAATTTTCTACTACTAACTTACTACCTATCTAATCACCATTGAATCAAAGAGAGAGAATGTTAAAAAAAATTTGAAAAAAATGAAAAAATTGATCCAATGGTGATTAGATAGGTAGTGAGATGGTAGTAGAAAATTTTGATAGTAAGAATATCTCTCCTATATATATATATATTAAAGTGTGTCGAAGTAGATCCCACGAGGATACCAAACTTTTGACCTCTTTTTGACGTGAGCCACACATTGTTTACTATTTTACCCACTAACAGAGGTTGAAGTCAAACTAATGGACAGTACTAGGAACCTAGGATATAACCTAACCACCCTTTATTTGACTGCGTTACTTTAACAAGTAACAATTATTTTAAATCAGTATGTTATATAAAATCTTAATTGTTGATTTTATTTATATCTAATTATTTTAATTTATATTTGAGCAATTAAATATAAATAATTTAATATTTAATATAAAATTTTTTATTTTTACACCGATATAAAAATATCATATACCTCGAATTAATGAATTCGAATATGAATGGTTTATACATACCTACCATTCATGCATGAGACAGCTTGTGAATCTAAAACCTCTACACTATTTTGTTTAAAACGTGTTAAAGATGCATTTTTATCCAATCGCTTCAAATCAGAATTATTGATGGAACTATTGGAATCTAAATAATGCTAATTAACTACATTATTGTCCAGAGATAGGCTCAATATTTTGATTAAGCGATACAAAAAATTTGAATTCGTAACATTGTATAAACATTTTAATAATTGAGTTCAAACTCAGTACTTAAATTACTCCTGGTGGATGTAACTGCAGTGTAATTATGACTCCCATTAATCTTAACTATTTATTATCTCAATTTTTCTTTACTTATTCAAATTCCCCTCAAATATAATCCTTGTTCAGATGAGTGCATTGGGCCCACTTTAGGCCCGATCCTTTTTATTAACATATTTTATTTATATTAATACGTATATATTAAAGAAAGTGATCATACTTTATGTTGTGCCAATATCGATAAAGGACACAAGATATCACACTCCAATACGTTAATTTTAAATAATATTTTAATTTATGTAGTGTATATTATATTTAATATTCAATAATTTAACATAAAAACGAAGCTAAACTTATAATACTCATTAATTTTGTAAAAAAATATAAGATATTCTAAATATTTATATTAAACTCAATAAAATGGTAATTATAATCCAACGAATATAATAGTTGGAACTAAAAACGCAATGCAACGTAACATTTAAACCCTTTTTAAGTCTATCTAACGCGTGTTGAAGAACGTCGGACATGACATGTCAGAATTTTTGAAGTGTCAGTGCACCATAGATTATACTTACAACCTATTTTCGCTTAATTATATTATAAATTTTTTTATTGTTAAATCAAAATCAAATCAACAGTTATAAAATAACATTTCTCTCTGGAAAAATATAATTTTTTTTTATAAAAAAATATATTGTAAATATATAACCTTCCTCTATATTAAATATAAAAGCATCTATATTCATGAATTTAGAGTTTTGGATAAGATCTAAATCTTCAGTGAAGCTTCTTTATTTCATTTTTTTGTTCTGATATCTAAAATATTTATTCAAAACCTCAAAACAATATTCGAAAATTCAAAAACATAAAAAGAAAAGAAGTAAAAGAAGATTAATTTACTCAAAATCTAAATAAAATCAAACTTATTTTTTTTTTTACTACATTGACAGGTGTAATATAATGATGACACAGCAAAACTAAAGCAACGCATTTCTTATTGGAACATGCTTCGGCTTATAGTGCGGATCAAAACTCAAAAGCTTGAGTCACTGCCTCATATATAATATATACATGGTTGTGAATAACAGCTTCATTAATTTTCTTATTCATGCATATGCATGGACATGGACAAGATTGTTGTTAATGTTAATGGTTCTGAACCCAATACGCCAAGAAGACCAACTTTGGTTCTCTCCAGTTCCGGTAACCCTCTGCTTGTTTCTAACTCATCATCAGGAAAATCTCTGTCTTCATCAAAATCCAATAATGTGGGTAAGAAGAAGTATGTGAGGCAAGTCACAGGTCGCCACAATGACACCGAGCTCCACTTGGCTGCGCAGCGTGGCGATGCTGTTGCTGTTAGGAAGATTTTCAACATGATTGATGCTCAGATGGTGGGAACTCTTAGCAGTGCTGATTTTGATGCAGAGGTTGCTGAGATAAGGTCTGCTATTGTCAATGATGTCAATGAGTTATCAGAGACGGCTTTGTTCATTGCATCTGATAAAGGGCACCTTGATGTTGTCAAGGAGCTCTTGAAATATGCTTCTCCAGAGGGTGTTTCGCTCAAAAATGATCTCGGTTTTGATCCTTTGCATATTGCTGCTAGCCGTGGTCACCAAGGTATATATATGACACTTGACCCTTTATTTGTATAGAGATTTACATGAAGGTAGATAATGCCCATTTCATATAGCTAAATTGGGGTCCATTACATAGATTAGAACACTCCCATTTTGTGTTAAAAGTTGTGGAATTCAATTTTTTGGGAATTACATCTGACTCGTAACTAATGTGCATTTGTGACTTTTAAGATGTATATAATATGTTTTTTTTTTTTTGAGAGTATCCCCCGATAATCCCATAAATTTTTTATGGACTAATATGGAATATTGGGGAGGATTGAACACATATTCTTACCCTCATCTGCTTAACTCTCATGCGTCAGCTAACCTACTATATATGTACTTTTGATTTGTTTTGATCCTGATAATCTTGTACCTCGAAATTAAATAAGTTGAACACAAATATTAAGAACCTTGAAAGTTTTCCTCCCTATATATCTTTTTGTTTCTAGTGCTTTTTCCTTTTAAAAAACTTCAAATTGATAAGGAGAATGGCTAATATCCATAGTTTGGATCTACTTGTTGGTATAAGTAAAAGTGGGATGGTGAGAATTTTGCTGTTAAAACGCTTAGTATGAAAATCGTTTCTGACTGCCACATCAAAAGGAAAAAATGACAGATAGTTGAAAACTAAATGCATCTTATTTTTTCACATCCCTTTATAAAAAAATACGTACCAAGAAGCTCGATCGAAGAATAGTTATCTTGAAATCGAGTGATAATATGCTGCAATATAGTGTCCTAAATGAGTTTTTCCTGCTTCATATATAAAATAACTATTCCAAATTAATTACTAAGTAGGAGGAATTATTATTTTTTGTATTAAAGAATTTAAATTCCCTTTTTGCAGCCATTGTTCAGTTGCTACTAGATCATGACCAGGGGCTAATAAGGACATTTTCCCAATCAAATGCAACCCCTCTTATATCAGCAGCGACAAGAGGGCACACAAGTATTGTTGATCTTTTGTTGTCATATGATCCTAGTCAACTGGAATTATCTAAATCCAACGGAAAGAATGCACTCCATTTGTCTGGCCGCCAAGGACATGTTGATGTTGTAAGAATATTGCTTATGAAGGATCCACAACTTGGTAGAAGAACTGACAAGAAAGGACAAACTGCACTGCATATGGCTGTGAAGGGAGTGAGTCTTGAAGTGGTGAAGCTGATTCTTGATGCAGATGCAGCAATTGTCATGCTGCCAGATAAGTTTGGCAATACTGCATTACACATAGCCACCAGGAAAAAGAGGGTAGAGGTATTGTTCAATAGAAGCATTACATATTTATTTGTAGCCCCCATGTGAAAGGAAGAAATAGTAAGTCATATATAGTATGAGTTTCTATTTCTTTTTTTCTTTTTTCTTTTTTTGTTGTTGAATAAATTCAAAGGTATCCTCCGGCCGTAACTGAAGACTAATCTCCATCGAGTACTGTCGGACCCTTTCGGGCGCGGCTCTCCCAAATCCTTTTTGTCCATTCCCAGGGCTCGAACTCGATACCTCTATTTAAGGGACCCAGGCTCCTTACCACCAGTGCCAAAGGAGTTTGGTTATTTCTTTCGTTCATATGGGGGCAGCAAATATATAATGCTATATACAGAGAGAGACAGTTTATATTTCTTTCATTCATTTAGGATCAACAAAATATATAATGTTTCTATTCAATATAGTGGTGGTTGTTATTGCTTGGTTGATTTTTGATTTCCTATTCTTATACATGATTCTAGACCTATTATTACATAGCTATCTTAATTAGCCTATACATATACGTAGAATAATGTAGAGAATCTGTATCAATTTAATTAACAGTTATTATGATGCCATAATTTCATACAGATAGTGAATGAGCTATTGCTTCTTCCAGAAACCAATGTGAATGTCTTAACAAGGGACCAAAAAACATCTCTTGATATTGCTGAAGCACTCCCACCATCTGAAGAAATCTTAGACATAAAAGATTCCCTTGTTCGTTATGGTGCAGTTAGAGCCAATGATCTCAAGCAGCCAAGGGATGAGCTTAGGAACACTGTGACACAGATTAGAAAGGACGTTCGTACACAGCTTGAACAAACTCGGAAGACTAATAAAAATGTGAATGGGATTGCCATGGAGCTACGCGAGATGCACAGGGCAGGTATCAACAATGCTACTAACTCAGTAACAGTGGTTGCAGTTCTCTTTGCCACAGTTGCATTTGCTTCTATTTTTAGTGTTCCTGGTGGTGATGATGATAATGGGGTGGCAGTGATGGTAGGCACATTAGCTTTTGATATCTTCTTTATCTCCAATGCTATTGCGCTTTTTACATCATTGGCTGTTGTGGTGGTTCAAATCACACTCGTAAGAGGGAGAACAAAGTCTGAGATGAGAGTTACCAAGGTAATCAATAAGATGATGTGGTTAGCATCTATTTGCACCACCATTGCATTCACATCAGCATCTTATATAGTAGTTGGTCCGCATCACAAGTGGGCTGCAATGTTTGTCACCATTTTGGGGGGTGTTATGATGGTGAGTGTTCTTGGTACTATGACATATTATGTGCTTAGGAGTAAACGTTATCAAAGAGCGAGGAAGAAAGAAAATAACTTAATGAGTGGATTAAACTCGGGGTCAGAAACTGAAATAGAAGTAAGCCCAATTTATGCCATTTGATGTGATACATTTGAGGTTTATAAGTCATGAAAGTTTGATGCCTCCATGCTTGCTTTTTGGAGATTGACAAGCTGGACAACTCAACATTTTGAGCCCAAAGAAAGTTTCTATGAACACTCAAAAAGGCAGCCAAATTGGTTAGTGTTTATTAATCATTCTTAATTAGTTTGATCAAATCACATGAATTATTATATGCATTTTTTCCCTTGCTTTCCCTTTAAGACTTTATTATTTATGCCTTGGCAATACCTATTCAAGAACACACACTCTTTTCTGAATATAGTTTTATGCATTCTTTCAGGGACTCAATTTTGCAACTTGAATTAGAGAACTGTCGTTCTAGATGAAAATTTATTTAATGGGTGGATTTCTGGTTACAGCATTTCTTGTACAAACTGGGTGCTTGTTATATACTGGTTGGTTAATGGTTAGGGATATCTGTAGTCATGAATATATTGCAAATTGATAAAATCTCTCTTGTGATGGAGGTATAGTTTAGGATCCGTATGGCTTTAGTGTTTTACCACCTTTATTATTTTCCATCACATGGGGGAACAGGTTTTTTTTTTTTGGCCTCTTATTTCCTTTCCATCCAAGGATAAGCCTACCTGTGCTAAGAAATTCCACAAGAGAAAGTGGGGATGACGAGGCTCTGATACCATGTAAAGAACCTTGGGATACACCACCCCAAAAGCTAGCTCAAATGGTGAGAGTGCCCAAAGCCTTATAAACTCTACATTAGTTACTCATACAACCAATGTGGGACTATATATCTCAAGAAGTACATTATGAATTTATGATGTTTTAGTAGGAATATATTGTTGTGGGGAAACAAAGTGATATATATGAGACCAATTGACCATCTAGACATTGTTGATTTTGCAGGAATGGGGCTTAAAGATGGAGGCTTGGTTGAAATTCCCACATTGAAGGAAGGCTGATTTATAAAGTAATTGTTGTGTTAGGGATCTGATTACAAACCAAGACAAGAATAGAGTTAGGTCTTCTAATTAACATTCGGTGTTCTTATCCCTTGTAATTGATATGTATAGGTGTTAGCAGTAGATCAGGTTTACAAATTACAACTATTCTTGTCATGACTGTACTGTCTTGGAGGGCTATATCTACATGATGGAATTGGGAGAAATTGAAATTAATAGTCATAAATCATCACCAAATTTTATGTAGTAGGTAAATTGTTTCCCAAAACTCCTTAGATGATTAAAAAGGAAAATGGTTTCACATATATACTAAAAATATAATCAAACTTTTTATTGAGACTAATATTTATAACTTTGTTTTTAATCCAAAAACTATCTTGATAATGACGCATTTCTTTTACTGTAAAGACTTTCACATAAAGTATTGTTGTGTGTAAGGAGGGTATTACTTTTCCTTATTACGCGAAATTTTCTAAATTTTTCTAACATTTATCAAATATATACGTATATTTATTGAAGAAATTACTCTGAAGAAAAATGAAAAAGAAACTTAAAATGATAGCATAGGAGGTAACTCATCATAGAAAAACTTAATGAAAAAATATCAAACCACAAATTAAAAACGAGAACGTCAGAAAAAAGGAAGAGAGAATCGAAGACAGGTTAGTTACAAGATCTTGTAAATGATATTTAAAACTTTTTTTTGTAACAATGATACTAAAACTTTGTAATAAAAAAATATAACTCATCTACTGAAAAAAATCTAATACATCATCGAATTGAAAACAGTAGTAGATTTTCACCAGAAAAAAATAAAACAGTGTAGAAATACACATCACTTTTCTATTTTTTATATGATTATCTTAATTTTGTGTAATCTATGAGTTTTGTGTAATCAGCACTTTATAAAATATAAATCTATCAACATATGTCCGTGTAAAGTACATAATAGAACTAGAACACAAATTTGCATAGTTTGTATTAAGCGCTTTATTAATCTCATACAATAGAGATAATCATGTGTGAGACCCACTCATTATAGAAAAAAAAGGATAAAAAAATAATACGAAAATTGATGTATGTGTAGGAGAGAAAAATTCTCTCTTATAATATAAAACTATATTTTCCCTTGTATTAAATTAGGTATTAAATTCTTATATAAAAAAAAAAAACACATAAATTTGTCTACAATAAAGCTAGGCCTAGAAACACTCGTGCAATTAAAGGATGCCACGAATTGATTGTCGTATGTGACCAAAATGAATTCTTTTTCTTGAACTTTTATAAATGATAAGATCACTCGAAGGAAAAAAAAAACGCAAACGTAAAAATCTAAAACAAAATTTATAAACTTTTTAACAAAATCTCATTTATTTATTTTTTACAAAAAAAAGAAAAAAAAAAGAGTGAAATGCAAGTTTTGTTTTAGAACAAGAGGAAGATTATAGTTACGATCTTTTTTTATAACCTCTTACAATTATATTTTATTGATTTCCGTCAATCAATGGTTATCATTTATTATGAATTAATAATTAATTAATAAATTTAATTTAAAAAAAATGATATGATAGTAAGAAATTGTAAAAAAAATAAAAAATTAAGTATAACGTTTCTCTTAGAAAAACATACTTTTCTTTCTCAGAAAGCAAATTCTCAATTTTGGGGCTTTGGAAATGAAAAACTATCTGAAGTTCACAATCTGATCACATCACCATCTTCAATGGACCTGTCATTGCCAGGCCCAAACGACAAAGACGACGACGTTTTCTACGATGCGATTCATCATTGCCCCTTTCACCATTGCTCCGACAACGCCGATAATTCGCAGGAATCTTCCGCCTCTGCTTCCATTCTTTGCGGCCCTGACACTCACCCTACAACCTCGGCGACCACAATCCGGCGCCGTTCAATTCGCCGTGTATCGCCTGTTAGGGAATCGACAGACGCCGATTCCGAGAGCGATTTGATCGACGGTGCCAGCACGAGCTCCCGGAGGAATCGAAATCTTGAAAAATTGAAGGAAAATGAGAATTTTGAGGAGATACGCGAGTCATATGAAGGGGAAGTGTGTTCCTTTCCATCTCCAAGTGTTGTGACCGAAGAATCGACGTTAACTACAGCTGCAAACGAAGATGGACCCGGCGATTCCGCTGACTCGGCGGCGGAACTCGGTGATTCCCCTTCGAATTGGCTTGAATATGTTGTAGGGTTGTTGATTGGGGCAATTTTGTTTCAAATCAAAATTTTCTTTGTGTTGATAAGGTGCCCTGTGTTGTTTATGTTTCATGCATGCATGTTTTTTGTGGACCCATTTGGAACATTGAGAAAGGGCAAGGGCTTTTTGTTTGGGATATTTGGTAGAGTGTTGTGTTGTGTTGGTCCTTCAGCTCAGAGATGGTTCAGGGAGCACAAGTCATTGTTGGATGTTGCCTTTAGGTGTGGATGGGGTTTCTTGCGGTCAATCTATGTTTGCTGCATTTTGTTTGCTCTTTTAGTTTCCTCACTTGTGGTTAGTATGTTTTTGGTGAAGTTCTTGGTGGAGAAGCCATTTCAGATGAGGCAAGTTTTGAATTTTGACTACACCAAGCAGAGTCCTGTTGCATATGTTCATATAATATCATGTGCTGGTGTTGGTGGCGGGCAAGCTTCTGAAAATGACATAATAGATAGTAAGTGGATGGGTGGAAGGGTTATACCTGCTAAACAAAATGTGCAGGTCACTGTTTCATTGCTGGTGCCAGAGTCAGATTACAACAAAAATCTTGGGGTGTTTCAGGTATCTATCTAATTCATTTCAATCTAAAGAAGCTTTGGCTTTACATGAACTTCTCTGCATATTTTCTTTTTAGCCTGTCATTGTGAAGTTTTACTAGTTCTGCATCTTCTCTTAATTCAAATGCGAATGGGAAAGTTCTATGTTGGTGTAGGGAACTGTGATGGCGAATAATCTATTTGTGGTCGGTAGTGTATACTTTTGAAGATAGTTCTATATGGCAACTTCAAAAGGTTCGAGTGGCAAGTTGGTGCTAGTTCCAACTCCCAACATCTTCTTGTTTGCGTTATTTGAGTATTTTGTAGTGTTGTAAATATAAGGGCCGACCCAGTTCAAATACCCACTTCGTGAGTGTCTGGGGAAGGGAATACTCTAGGCAGTCTTTTCCCTGATTCGAACCCGCGACCTGACACACCACGGCAAGCAAGCTTACCGCTGAGCCAAGCCGGCCCTTCTAGTGTTGTAAATATGATTTTAAAATTTCACCAATTAGTTTTATTTGAGATGGGTTCAAAAGCTCCTATGATGGCTGTGCTGCTGTGGCTCAAGCGCAGCCATTGGAAGGATTTCTCAGCCATTGAACTCATCTGGAAGGGATTCAACTGGCTAAGTGTCCAATTCTTGGCACCCTTGTCTAATTGTTAAATTTTAATAGATAACGACAGGGTAGGGAGTTATCAGCACAAACCTCTTCCATGATAAAGGCCAAGTGGACTTTCCTGTGAAAGTTGTGTTGGAGACTAACGCATTCCTTTGGCCTTTCCATAATAGCTAAAACCTAAAACTTTTAGCTGAAGTGTTTTTTTTTTTTTTTTTGGCATGTTATTTTGTGTATTTGCTATGTTTCCTATCATTATGGGGTGGGTGCTTTAAAATAAGTTACATTCATTGGACTAAGAAGGGGATTAATTGTACTTGTGGACTGTTTGATCATAATTTCTTTAAGCATATATAGGTGCATTCTATAAAAATTGTCTTTTCCTTGTTCTTGTATCTTCCTGCTTAAAGAATTAGAACTATAATGATAATTACAGTTCATAGTTTCCCGTTGCTTGATTTTGAGTTTCTTCTTTGACTTGTATCATTTTATAGATCAGGGTAGACTTCTTATCTTCTAATGGTAAAACAATTTCAAGTTCGAGCCAACCTTGCATTTTAAAATTCAGAAGTGAGCCTATCCGCCTAATAACGACTTTCCTCAAGATTGCTCCTCTTGTTACTGGTTATATATCAGAAACCCAGACCCTGAACATCAAGATGAGAGGCTTTGTTGAAGGGGATGTACCTATTTCATGCCTAAAAGTAACCCTTGAGCAGCGAGCAGAATATCTACCCGGTGCTGGCATTCCTCAAATATACCAGTCATCTATATTTATTGAATCAGAACTTCCCTTATTCAAAAGGATTATATGGCATTGGAAGATAATCATATTTATATGGATCACAATGATGACATTCATGATGGAGTTACTCTTTGTTCTAGTGTGTTGTTGGCCTATAATTATTCCAAGAATCAGGCAAAGAAGTGGTTCTGATCGCGGTACTGGTACCCAAAACAATCTTCAGGCACCAAGTTGAGACTAATTCTTTTCCCCGGCTTCGTGACAATGGTGGAAGAAAGTTTTTCATTGTCCAACAGTATAACCTAGCATATTCTGACTTGTAGATCTAAGTTAGTGAGGCATCCTAACTTAAATTATATTTTCCCTTTCCCAGACACTCACGAAGTGGGTATTTGAACTGGGTCGGCCCTTTTTTTCTTTCTTTAATTTCCTTTCCGATCACAATGTACGTGTTTACTTGCATATATATATAATATAATTTGTCAAATTCTACGTTCACTTGGCTGGCCATAAGTAAGCCATTTTGATTGTTTTCTTTACGATGAATAATTTTAAATTTTCTTTCAAAACAAAATTAAGAGATTCTGAAAAACATGTTCTAACAAAAATTGAAAATGATAGTTGATTCATGTTCAAAAGAATGATTTTTGATTAATCAAATAATTACTAAATTCACCGTTAATGACTGTTTTACTTGACATTTTTCTTCATGGAAAAGGAATAGAAATTTTCATTTCATTTTCTTGATTGCCTTCCAATGATCTTCACAAGTAGAATTCAAAAATAAGTTTTTTACCATAAGTGCAAATGAGATGTCTGGTCGAGTAATTTTATAAGATAGTTCATCTTCCCAACCAATATTCTATATTATTTTGGATCTGAAAAATAGTTTTCCCTGATTTGGCAGAAGCTTGACTTTTGGATCCGTAGGGGTATCGACGAACATAGCATTTAATAGAGTTGTCTCCTCAGGAATGTCTATAGCATATTTCCTATGAGATATCATAATACCATCCTTGGATTGGGAAATCTCAATTCCCAAGAAACATTTAAGTCTTCAGAGATCTTTTGTCTGAAAATGATGATAGAGATGTTGTTTTACCTGAGTAATGTCTTGTTGGTCGTTACTTGTAATGATAATGTCATCAACATATACCACCAAATAAATAAATCCAGAGTCTGAGTGACGATAAAAAATTGAGTGATCAGCCTCACTCTGAGTCATACCAAACTATCGAACAATAATGCTAAACTTCCCAAACTAAGCTAGGGGAGACTATTTGAGACCATACAAAGATTTACGAAGTCGACAAACTAGACCGGACTCTCCCTAAGCAACAAACACGGGAGGTTGCTCCATATAAACTTCTTCCTCGAGATCACCATGGAGGAAAATATTTTTGATATCCAATTGATGGAGAGACCAATGGCGGATAGCAACCATAGTAAGAAAGAGATGAACATATGCCATGTTCGCCACGAGGATAAAGTATCACTATAATCCTCATCAAACATTGTGTGTATCATTTGCCAACCAGATGTGCTTTGAGACGATCCACATGTCCATTAAGACCAACCTTGACAATAGAGGTAGCAAAATGGGTCGGCTGCCCCGCCCTGTCCCCAACTGCCAAAAATAGGTTAGCCCGTCTCACCTCTTAAATGTGGGTTGAAAATTCCAACCCGTCCCATTTTATGATGTGTTGGCAGGTCAACCAACTTAAAAAATAAAAAATAAAAAAAAATTATATTTTATAAATTTTATAATATTACTTATTTTCATTTCACACTTCATTTTTTTTTTTCATTCTTAAGCGTAAATGTACGCTAATATTCAATCAGATATTCTTTAGAAACTTAATTTTCCTCTATATATGGATAACCTTTGTCATAAATAAAATTTTTCTTCTTTATTTTTTCTAGGGGAGTACTAAGATAACAAAATTGGATATCACAAAAGCTTAGTAACAAATAAAATATTACATAGTAGTAAAAAAAAATTGACCTGTTGGGCTAACCCGCCGCAACCCGTTTTGACCCATAACCCGGCGAAGCGGGTTTAGATGGATTGGTGGGTTGAGATGTGTAATCCAACCCGCCAAGTTTTGGCAGGTTCGCGGGTTGACCCGTCGAGTTCAACCATATTGCCATCTCTACTTGACAATATATAACCATCTGCATCCAATAATATATTTTCCAAAGGGAAGGGGAACCATATCCCAAGTACCACTGTTGTGAAGTGCACACATCTCGTCAATCATAGCATGTCGTCATCCAGAATGGAATAACGCCTCACCTATAGTCTTAGGAACAAACACGGAAGACAAAGAAGAGAGACAAGCAAAATATGATAGTAAAAGGCGATGATAACTCATATTTATCAAATAACTGGGTGGAGGACAAGTTTCATGAGTACCTTTCCGGAGAGAAATGGGTAGGTCAAAGTCAGAGGGCAAGACCGAAGCCGCAGGAGTTTATGATAGAAAAACTGAGTCCACAAGAACCTCATTAACAATAAAGTCAGTGTCTTGGGACATGGTTGGACATGACTGATGGTGATAAACCTGGAAAGGGGGATATGATGTCGGGACATATGGAGAAGTGATCGTAGGCGGTGGTGGGGATCTGGTGCCGGGACATGTTGAACTGAAACAGAGGGTAAAGGAAACTAAGTATCAACAAAGTCACCAGGAACGGAGGTGGAGCCAAAAAATGGCACAGACTCAAAGAAGGTAACGTCCGCCGAGACAAAAAAGTGACGGGGACTGGGAGAGCAATAGTGATAACCTTTTTGTGTTCGAGTGTAACTGAGGAACGCACATTTGTGAGACTTAGCAGATAATTTTAATGACTGGGGCCGAGTTCATAAACAAAATAAGTAGAACCAAAAATACGAAGAAGTAGGGAATATAAAGGCTGATGCGGAAACAAGATAGAGTATAATACCTGGTTATCAAGGATAGAGGAGAGCATGCGATTAATGAGATAGCATGCAGTGAGGACAGTATCAGCCCAAAAATTGGAAGGAACATTCCCATGAATTAAGTGTCCAAGTTGTTTCAATAAATAACAATTTTCTTTCAACAACTCCATTTTGTTGAGGGTGTGTGCACATGACGTGTGGAGAAGAATGCCGTGAGAGGTGATGTTAAGGTAGGGTAGGGAAAAAGTCTGAAGCACTTGTGAGAAATGAAACTTGTTATGGAAATATCTAAAATCTCAAAATGATAAAAATTTCCAAAAATGATGAATTGCAACATACAATTCACATATAATGCATGGATAATATAGGACATTGCTGCTATGCACATCAGTATAGTCCTCGACAAAGTTGCTCATGCTCATGGAAGAACTTTGTTAGGTTAATCTTTTAGGATAAATAAGTTAGACTTATGTTTATAACTCAACAAATTTTTTATTTAGTTAAAAATAACGCCATCAAACAAAAAATTAAATTAAAATGTTATTGGTATTAGTATTATTATTCTCTCTTTATATTCATTCACACACAAGCTAATAAGCTAAATATACCAAAGTTCAAACTGGACTTCTTTAAAAAATGAACTAGAACTTTTAATTCATTTGGTAGAACTTTTAACCTGGAATATGGTGGAAATTTTTTTTTCATGGATAAGTTATTAAAAGGTGTTTAGTAGGTCAAACTTTTTTCGAAAATGTTTGATTAATTTTACTGATGCTATGTTTAGTTTATAATAAAACTAGTATATTACCCGATTAAAAATTTTGTCGTCCGTCGTTGTTGGTTAATCGCACCGCAAATCTTATACTTTTGAAAAATTGTGTTGCTATTTTGTTTTATATTTCAGGTGGAAAAAAGTACAGCATTGACACAGAACTTTGCAAATACCAACCACAGACAAAAATCTGCTATTCAGAGGGATAATTAATTTTGCATACAACTACGTCATAAATACATCATAATACGTTATAATACACCATGTTAACATGAGGAAGAGATATAAAAAGAAAAATGCATACAAATCATTGCTAACTATAACATTTATCAACAAAATCAAGGTAAAAATAACACCAAGCAAATATGGATTTAAAAGATTAGCTTTTACCTATAATATGAAAACGCTATTCATTCAGTGTCATTTTGAAGCAATCATTGGAGGGATGAGTTCAACACTTACTAAATATGTCATTTCCTGTGTGATTTTCGTTCCTCATGCCTACGATACAGAAGGCAAAAACTCATTAAATAAGTAACACTAGTATGTTAACACCCAACGGTCATAGTATCAACAATAAAAAAAGATTGGATTAAATATTTTAAGCACAAAAAAATGTTGTTTGAAAGGGATTTGAATGCAACTTAATCAAATAAGCATGTATGAGTCATATTTTTTGCTTACATTGCAACAAATGCATATAAACAGAATCAAAGCAACTACACTAATCTTTGAGATAGACTTTCATTTATTGCAATCACATTTAAAAAATATTAATAAATAATTATTATTTGCAAGTGTCGTTAGTATTTGAAATTTTATAAATTTGTATTTACAAAAATTAAAATCAAATTTAGGAATTTAATTAAAAAAGGAGAAGGATAAAATTTTAATTTAATTATAAAAATGTGTTGGTGGGCCGGCCCTTCGGGCCGAGTCCAGTTTGCCAACTCTAACTATCAGCATGTAAAAGGTTTTTATATTTATCTACAAAAAATGTTTTTATAATTGCGTCTAGGTTTTTATATTTTATCTCAGAGATGAACTTTTATTTACTACAATAAGATTCATAAAATAATAGTAAATAATTATTTTTTTTGCAAAGATTAGTGTCGTTAGTCTTTGAAATTTCACAAATTTATATTTACAAAAATTGAAATCAGGTTTAGTAATATTTTTTTTGGTAAATAGATTTAGTAATTTAATTATAAAAGAAGAAAGATAAAATTTCAATTGAATTATAAAAATATATTGGCGGGCCGGCTGTAACGCCCGGCCACTTGCAAGCATCAACGACTGTCCACACACACTAACATGAAACTTTCCAGCGTGCTTTGTCCTCATTCACACACTTCCCGGGAGATCACCCATCCCAGAATTGGTCCAAGTCAAGCACGCTTAACTGTGGAGTTCTTCCGATCCGGGCTACCGAAAAGTAGATGCATCTTGTTAGTATAGATAGTACCAATTAATTCTTATAAGTTATCCTTAGCTGTGTTGTCCTATACAGCACAATCTCTGGAATCCCTCTCTCTCCGGTGTTATTCGATTCATTCATGTACCCCCGACGCTGGAAGCCTGCCAGGAGCTGCTCCTTGTCTGTGCCCTTGCGCACCGACGATCACTCCCCGCCCTCGTCAGCGCCCGGAATGTTACATGCCCACCAGCTTCCACCTGGTTCGTTCTCGAACCACACCGTACTGGATGAGAAGCCCGACTCTGATACCACTTGTAACGCTCGGCCACTTGCAAGCATTAACGACTGTTCCCATACACTAACACGAGACTTTTCAGCGTGCTTTGTTCTCACTCGCACACTTCCCGGGAGGTCACCCATCCCAATATTGCTCCAAGTCAAGCACGCTTAACTGTGGAGTTCTTTCGATCCGGGCTACCGAAAAGTAGATGCATCTTGTTAGTATAGGTAGTACCAATTAATTCTTATAAGCTATCATTAGCTGTGTTGTCCTATACAGCACAATATCTGGAATCCCTCTCTTTCCAGTGTTATTCGATTCATTCATGTACCTCCGTCGCTGGAAGCATGCCAAGAGCCCTTGTTCGTGCCCTTGCGCACCTGCGATCACTCCCCGCCCTCGTCAGCGCCCGGGATGTTACACCGGCCCTCTAGGCTGAGCCCAGTTTTCCACTTCTAACTGTCAGCATTTTATATAAATATTATTTTTTTGCAAGGATTAGTGTCGTTAGTCTTTGGAATTTCACAAATTTGTATTTACAAAAATTTAAATCAGATTTAGTAATTTAATTATAAAAGGAGAAAGATAAAATTTGAATTGAATTATAAAAATATATTGGCGGACCGGCCATCCGGGCCGAGCCCAGTTTTTCACCTCTAACTGTTAGCATTTTTTATAAATAATTATTTTTTTGCAAGTATTTGTATTAATTACACTCTTGCAATAAAAAAATGAAAGTTTAATTTATTTCTTATGTATTAAATTAAAATTTTCATTTTTATAGTTCTTAAATTTGAATAATTTCTTTATAGAATGATAGACGTCATTTTTTATTTAAATTTAAAATTTAAATTTTTTTATATTAATTATTCATATTTTTTATATACTTTTTTTCTATTTTAATTTAAGATTTTTATATATTTTTTTAATTGGTTATACATGTATATTTAAAATTTTTATGTTAAAATTTTAATTTATTTTTTGGAAATTATAAATTATGCCATTTCTTATTCTTTCATTTAAATTTGAAATTTTAAATAATTTGTATCGACTATAAATGTATTTTTAGAATTTTAAATATTTTATTGTTTAATCTATAATTTTATATTAAATTCAAATTTATTATATATATCTTTCTCACAACATAAATATTAAATTAAAATGTTATTGGTATTAGTATTATTATTCTCTCTTTATATTCATTCACACACAAGCTAATAAGCTAAATATACCAAAGTTCAAACTAGACTTCTTTAAAAAATGAACTAGAACTTCTAATTCATTTGGTAGAACTTTTAACCTAGAATATGGTGGGAAATTTTTTTTCACTTCGAAAATGTTGGATTAATTTTACTGATGTTATGTTTGGTTTATAATAAAATAATGATTGAAATCTGACATACTCGGTTTAGTTGTCAGGTTCTCTTTATTGTTTTGTCTTTTATTTTTTATTTTTTATTTTTTTTTGGGATCTTACTTGCACATTGCTTCTTCACTCCATAGCTTTGTAACCTCATTTGCTCAAATTTCCATTTTGTATTCTTTTTTTTTTTCTCTTACATATTCTTTTTTGCTCCAAATCCAAACAACATATAGCAAAACCACCCCATTTTCTATCACTTTGGTACCTAATGAGGCTAAACCAAAGCTTCAATAAGAGAGTGAAACTTGTGCATGTGGGCGTAGAAGCCGAAATTGGGAAAAAGGCCGTGAAAAGAAAGCTTGCAATGTGAATTGATCTTTGGTTGGAACCGAGGCAAAACCAGTGTAGGTGTATTACTCCTTTGCATGTCCATTAATCAACTCACCCAAAGCCTTTCCATTAGTTCTCTTCATAATATTGAGTGGAGCCATTTCAATCAGAGGTGATGAACACAGTGGGGGAAAAAGTTGTGAAAATTTTTGTCTGAACACGGAGTTATGGTGATGAAATTTGGGGAAATTTTGATGAATACATAGGTGATGAAATTGAACAGAGTGAAGCCATTTCAATTCGGGCATTTTCTTCTCAATTTGCTGTTACTCTTTTCCTACACGGTGGGGGAAAAATTACCATGGTAAAGATTATATTTTTATTTTATTTTATTTTATTTTATTTTATTTTTTGGAATCTGAAGTGTAAAACAAAAAGTTGCAAAAAAAAATCCTAGCATACGAAATGTGGAAATTTTGTTTTCCCCTGCCCTACTTTCCCAAAACCTAAATGAAATCATTCTACCAATATCCAACTAAGTTTGAGTTATTATGAGCCCTATACGCAAAACAAATGTAGACGCTCTGGTCTACCGTCACATGGTTGACTAGGACATGTAAGAATCTCTTCTTCCTTCCCCCGCTTTAAATGCTATCCAAATTGTCTAAATCTTTCAACTTAGGCGTTTTTTGGAGTTGATTTTTTGGAGGGAAAGGAAAGAAAGAGGAGGATTTTAGAAAGTCCTCTCTAGTTTGTGAGTTTAAAAAAATAAGGGAAGGAAATTAGAAATTTTTGCTAAACCCTCTAAAACTCTTCTTAAAATTAAAATTCCTCCAATTTGGGGATTTAAGAGAGAAATTATTAAAAATTACTTATCTACCCTTAACATTAAAATATGAAAACTACATAAATATGAAAATTTTTAAACGTGACATTATTAGAAAAATCTCAATTTGTGGATTTAAATGTGACATTTCTTAAAATATGTGCTTTAAGTAATTTTTAAGCTAAAATTTTTATGTAATTTCTAAATAGCTTTTAGCTTAATTTTTTTAGCTTTTTTTTTTTTAGCTTTAGCTTATAAGTAACTTCTAGATTAAGAATAAGAGGATCCAAACAGGCTCTAAATAAATACAAATTAATGACTACATAACAGACTAATACCTACTACATAATAGACGAAAATAAATGATTACATAATTATTATTTACCACCAATAAATTACTACATAATGATTATTTACAACCAATGAATGACTACATAATTTGTTGTGAGGTCATTCACACCTATACAATACCACTTACTTATTCTTACCTATCAAAACTCTTAATAAAAACATGCCTTAACTTTGTGGTTTGAATTTTTTATTTTTATTTTTCAAAAAATATGTGATTGTGAGAAGATAAAAGTTGATACATTTTATTGAAACATTGCCCATTTATTATTGGCTCCTGAATTATAATGCAAATTATAAAAAATGCAATCAACTTCTATTACAGTAAATATAAAACCCAATCAACTCTTACTAAATTAAATTCTAAATTTTTTTATTTTTTTATTTTTGGTGAAAATTAAATTCTAAATTTAAAATGGACATAAATATGCACAAATTACCTCTGTTCTAAATTACATTAAACTCTAAATAAAAAATAATATTCTAAATTAAATTCAAAATCAAAATTCAAAAGAGGTAACAACAACAACCTCCTATACGAGATAAAAAAAAATTATCTCAACATTCCAAATGTTTTCTCTTTTCACAAATCTAAAAAGGACAATTTTGTAAGACAAGATGATGTATTTCTCTTCCTTTGCTATAGCAGAACACTTATGGTCCCTGGAAAATTTTAATACGCTCCCGTTCCTTCGTGGTCCTTCCATTCACGGAGTGACACGTGTATTTTTTTTTTTTTTTTCTTTTCTCTCTTCTCTCTCCTCAATTTCTCTTTCACTCTCTCTCCTTTACCCCACCCAATCCCATATGCACCGGGTGCACTAAATATAATCTCATGGTCCCTTTAGGAGTAGACCCGTTCTGCCTCTGGGTCACAACAGGGATGGTTTACGGGGCATTTGGTCATGGTCTTTGGGGTTTAATATTGATGATATATAAGTGCTTAGAATTGGTTTTTGGTTCCGACGGTGTTCAAAAAGAATTAAATTAGATGGGATAAAAAAAATCATATTTATACTAAAGCAACGGAAATCTTGAAACTTTCTCCAAAATCATATCTTAAATTATATAATGCCATATTCCTTAAAACTAAACACAAAGCGCTTAATTAAAAGCAAGAATTTTTAAAACAACAAAAATACTCAAAATATTATAGCACCTTACTGATGACATACGAAAACTTTTGATTTTGTAATTATTTCTAACAAACAAACTGCTTAGTGATTGACTCTCTGCGTGACACTTGATGGCAAATCTTGTTCATTTTTGCTTAAATTATCTGGAGCCACCACGTCCCGTTGCTTTGAGGAAAGAGACACTCTTGGTGATGTCACGCAATGGTTTATCTGTGTACCTAATGAGGTTGTAGACACATGCTCCTGCCACTGCCCCCAGAACCGGTGCCACTAAGTATATCCATATTCCTCTGTATTCATGGTGCAAAAAAGCAGGTCCTAGGCTTCTAACTGGGTTCATTGATGCTCCTGTCACTGGACTGTCATTCAACAAATGATGTTATTAGATATTGGCACAATTTTGAAATGGATGAGATCATGTGATGTTATGAACTTTTATTAAGACTATGATCTCATCCATTAAGAATATGTGCTTTTAACTCCAACAATATGATACTCAATAAATTAGTAAAAGCCTACTCTTGAACTTTGTATTTAATTAGGTTTTGGATATGTTAATACCCTGCAATCATCACATTCAGCAGTATGGTAGACCCAATTGCAATCCCAGCCAATTCACCAATCTGCGGAATTTGAAAATAAACAAAAGCGTGAAATGGGGTTTAATAAGAAAATTTCATGGATATATTACCGATTCGCATGACATAAGCCTTGTGATGTAAAATTCTAGCATTGTTGCATTCAAAACAATAAGGATGTGTAGACAAATAGTCAATTTAACCTAAATTATTTAGTGTCACCCATGGCTCTGCTCTTGATTTTTATTCATCAGACTAAATTGGAAGTGGTCCCCCTAAACAATTCAAGTATATCCAAACAAATCGGAATTTTTTCATGTTTTATTATCAAAAAAAAAAAAAATAGTAACAAGGGAAATTGGGTTAGAAGTATATAGAAATAACGAAGAAGTTATACTTCTAACCTAATTTCCCTTGTTATTATTTTTATGATTGTTGGATCACAAATAAATTAACAATCAGTTAATTTGACTTTGATCCAACAATCATAAAAACAATAATAAAGGAAAATATGTCATAAATATAACCTCTCTAAAAATAATGTACAAATTTTTATATGAAAATATCATTATTCACACGTATCAAGCTCTTCAAATCCCATCAGAAAATTATGTGCCAAATTAACGAAAGAGAGAAAAGTGAGAAACGTTACCGCTCTGTTATCAGTGGCAACCCCGGATATGACAAACATAAGGAAAAAAGTGATTATGAATTCAACAACAAAAGCTTGCAGATCAGATCCTGCTGGGAGTGTTCCTGAAAATTGGTCATGCTTGCCACTGAATGTTAGTTTCAGAGTACCACTTGCAAGTGTGGCTCCAAGCAACTGAGCTGTTATATAAGGTGGTACCTATGAAGGATAATTACATCACAAGACCGTACCAATAATTTCAACACAAAATAGAGGAATAGGCTTTGTTTGATCGGAAAGAATCTATTTACAAATTTTTACTAATGTAATTTGGGAAGTACGTATTTCCGGAATTAGTATAACCTAGTGTACTTTTGAGAGTATACAGTATAGTGTTTGTAAATATAACCCTCTCCTTATTTGATACCATAAACTTCCTAACTACATGTTCAACGAGGTATATATGAGTTTGGTGTTTGTCATTTTAAATAACATAATTTTGTGTCATTTTAAATGAAATTAAGTATTTTGGTGTTTTGTCATTTTCTCTAATTTATAAGAGGGGAAAAAATTATCTAATGTTACTTTAGATAACTTTATCTAATGTTGATAAAAATGACGTCATTTTGGGTTAAAAAATTAAAAAATTTGAATGATAAAGACGGTTATAACCTTGAAATAAATTAAAATTACAAAAACACTATGATTTCCGCCCCAAAACGACATCATTTCGATGAACATTAGATAAAGTTATATAAAGTAACTTTAGAAAACACAAACCCTTTATAAAATTAGGAATAAAAAAAAAAATAGGAGAGAATATAAAAATTTACCAAAACGACATACTATTACCAAAATGATATAGTATCATTCAAAATAACATAACTTTATATCATTTAAAATCACCTACATTTTTGCCTGTATAATATATATATATATACATACATACTTGAATTTTCAACAGTCAATAAAAATAGTTTTAGGTAAAATTATCAAATATATTCCTCTTTATTTTATCCTAATTGAAAGAGTAAAAAGGTTCACCTGAATCAAAGGAAACCTCCTGGTGATAGCAAAAGCAATAGTAACAGCAGGATTGAAATGGGCACCAGAGATGTGACCAACAGAGTAAACAAGAACCATGACAACAAGTCCCCAAACAATTGCGATCCCAGGAAGTGTAACAATATTGTCGTTGTTTTTGTTCACCACCACTGAAGCACATCCTGCAAATATTAAGAAATATGTCCCCACCACCTCAGCTAACAACTGTATTCATCATTCAACAAAAACATATTGTCATCATTTCTATTCCACTTTTTTTTAAGTTCAATATCATCAATAGATCTTAGTCCAAAATGGACTACTATACACACAATACATAGTATTCCATAACAACAAAAAGTATCAGATTTCTCAAAAGAAAGATTTGGAGATACCTTCTGCAAGAAAGGCACAGAGATATAGGTGCCTGAGCAGCCTTCACTTGAGTTGGAGATGTCCTTGTTTACATTTATGACTACCTCATTATGGTTTTCCATTCGTGTTGAATTCTGAACAATAACCAAGACAGAACAAAAGAACTTTTTATAAACAGCCAACACTGTTCTTTGTGTTTTCAACCAGAAGTGAATAAGAACTCAGCAAATAACTACTATTTATAAGCCCCCAAAATATCTGTTATGGGCCGTATAAGTGCTCTTTGACCAATTTGGGATAAAAACTCATTTAATTTCTTAACTGATATTTCATTTTTGATATTTATTAACGGGAGTTATTCAGTGTCGACGCGGGAACCAGCTACGAAGTGATAATGACATGGTCCATGATTACTCGAATCCTAGAATTATTTTGAAATAGTAGGGTCTCTTTGATTGTGTTTTGGTTTTTTTTGTTCTTAAAACTATTTTGTAAAATAATTATGAAAATAGTTGTTTTCTGTGTTTTTTTCGTTTTGAAAATTAAAAACTAAAACAAAAAACAAAAATAACATTTTCTCTAAATTTGATTCTAAAAACAAAAAAAAAACAGTTACAGTTTTTTATTTTATTTTACAAAACAGACCTTACCAAACGAGTTTTTTTATTCTGAAAACTAAAAAATTATTTTTTAAAAACAGTAATCAAACAAAGCCTAAGATTCTTGTGTTATGATTTAATTTTTTCTTTTTTTATGAATAATCAATATGCATGCTTGTTTTATTTTCGACAAATCCAAAATGTGAGAAGGAGTAGTTCATGTTCAAAGAGAGGGAAAGTTTGGTCACTTCAAATACTCAGACTGGCGAATTTAAAAAAATCCACAATCAATTATCATTATTCACAATAAATTTGGCGTTTTTAAATTTATAACTGCATCAGACAAATTATGTTATTTATGATTCTAAATATTACATAATAATTATTTGGTAGTGTGGTGTGATACTGTGATCACGTGGGCGGGCAAAAAAATTAATTTATTACTTTTTTACTAAAAAATTATGAAAAAATAATCGTTTTGAAATTAATTATGAAAATATAGCAGTCAAACACGCCCACATGTGGCGTGTTCCAATGGAGAGAAACACGTTCATGTGGGGCGTGACCTAAGCGTGAGACACGCCCACATGGGGTGTGATGTGGGCATGACCGAGGAGAGAGACACGCCCAAATTTGGGCGTGACCGAGGAGAGAAACACGCCCAAATTTGGGCGTGACCGAGGAGAGAAACACGCCCCCATTGGGGCATGTTTCACCATGTGCTGCCACGTGGCACAAAAGTCAACAGTTTGATCGTAAAACTTTGGAAGTCCATAATTTTTGACTCAGGTGTCCGAATTAGGTAATATTTTTTTTGATTCCACGTAACTTTTCGAGATCTACGTAATGACATCTCATTTGACATATTTTGTCTCTCACAAAAAAAAGTTGTTTACAACAATGATACCATAAGAACGTTTAAACCTAAATTAATAAACAGAAAATCACTATTATGATTAGAAACATTCATAGTAAAAATCCTTATGATTTTGGTAAAAATACATCAAAACGACATGGTTTTATTAAAAATGACATAACTTTATAAACGAAACTTTTCGAGATCTACGTAATGACATCTCATTTGACATATTTTGTCTCTCACAAAAAAAAATTGTTTACAACAATGATACCATAAGAACGTTTAAACCCAAATTAATAAACAGAAAACCTCTATTATGATTAGAAACATTCATAGTAAAGATCCTTATGATTTTGGTAAAAATACATCAAAACGATATAGTTTTATTAAAAAATGACATAACTTTATAATAACGAACAAAAACTTAAAAATCAAAATAAAACGAAAAGCACTCACTTAACTTTTTAATAAGGATCTTTATTATGAATGTTTCTAATCGTAACAGTGATTTTCTGCTTATTAATTTGAGTTTAAACGTTCTTATGGTATCATTGCTGTAAATTCATTTTTTTTGTGAGACACAAAATATGTCAAATGAGGTGTCATTACGTAGATCTCGAAAAGTTATGTGGAATAATTTTTTTTTTTACCTAATTCGGACACCCGAGTTAAAAGTTATGGACTTCCAAAGTTTCACAGTCAAACTGTTGACTTTTGTGCCACGTGGCAGCACATGGTGAAACACGCCCCCAATGAGGCATGTCTCTCTCCTCGGTCACGCCCAAATTGGGGTGTGTCTCTCTCCAACCAGTCACGCCTCGTAGGACGTGTTTGACTGCTATATTTTCGTAATTAATTTCAAAATGATAAATTTTTCGTAATTTTTTATTAAAAAAACAATAAATTAATTTTTTTGCCCATGCGGGCGTACTTTATCATTATTAAATTGGTAATTAAATTATATTAGATCCAAAAATCTCGACCAAAAAGGTCAAACAACCGTCTCTTAACATTAATCATTATTAAAATTATTAACTGACCATTTGAAGTGATTAATTTACCTATTTATATATTATTTTTTAAAAATATTTTATCGGTTCATCATTTCGCAATTAGTCCGAATCGGGACGAATACATTATTAAAGTGATTAACTGACAATTTGAAATGGTTAATTTTGTTAAAAGAAAATAAGATGCAGAAAATAACTCACAATATTTGAAGAGGGAATACATATTGGGTAAAGTGTCTGTCATTTTAAAGGATGTAAAGTTGTGTCATTTTAAGAGAGGGAAAGAGATAGATAAAGGAGGAGAGAGAGTTGGAAAAAAAAGTGTGGGTCCCACCTCTTTGTGAGAGTAAAATGATATAAGTTGTGTCATTTAAAAGGATAAACACTTTTCCCATACATATTTCATAAACTGACCCCAACTTAATATAAATCAGAAACTAAAACTGAAAAAACGTAACAATTAAGAGACACATTACACCCAAGTATATGCTAATTTAATGACTCATTAAACTACCAAAACTGACCCATTATAACACCGTTACAACTTTAGTGCCCACATGGCCGTTACATCAAACTTAAAAGACTATTATTTTCTAACGGACAAACTCTAACATTCCCTCCCTTAAACTGATGTTTGCTAACAGTCAGTTTAAAGTATACAAACACCTAATAATATTCTTAACTTCACAAATGACTCTATCTTGAGAGCTTTCGTGAATATATCAGTAATCTGATCTTCACTCCTACAGCAGATTAAATCAATAGCTTCATCATTACATAGATCTCTTAAAATATAAAACTTCACATCAATGTGCTTGCTTCTTCCATGTAGCACAGGATTCTTGGATAATCTAATTGCTGAATTATTATCACACATAATTTGAGTAGCTTTGAGTTGCTTGAATTGAAGCTCCTCAAGAATTCTCTTTAGCCAAATGGCTTGGCATCCACAAGCTGTAGCAGCAACAAATTCAGCTTCTGTGCTTGACAAAGTGACAATTGGTTGCTTCTTCGATGCCCCAGAAACAGCACCTGTACCAATCATAAAACATAACCTGATGTGCTCTTCCTGTCATCTTGATCTCCTGCATAATCACTGTCAGTAAATCCCACTAAATCAGATTTTACACCCTTATTGTAAAATATCCCGAAATTTCTTGTTCCTTGCAAGTAGCGAATGATTCTCTTGGCAGCCAACAAATGAATTTCTGTAGAATTCTCCATATACCTGCTAATTAAACTCGCAGAACACATTATGTCTGGCCTTGTTGCAGTGAGATACATCAAGCTTCCCACAATTTGTTTGAAGAAGGTGTTGTCAACCTTCTTTCCTCCATGATCTTTGTGTAGCTTCAAGCCACATTCAACTGGAGTGTGCACAGGATTACAATCCTTCATCTGAAACCTGTCTAGAATATCTTCCACATATTTACTTTGAGAAATAAAAATTTCATCACTTGATTATGCTACACTTATGCCAAGAAAGTAATGCATCATACCAAGATCAGTCATTTCAAACTCATTCATCGTAGACTTTTTAAATTCTTCAAACATAACATCACAATTTTCAGTGAATATAAGATCATCTACATATAAGCAAACAATAAGCAATTTTCCTTCATCACCAATCTTAACAAAAAGTGTATGTTCATAAGGACACTTTATAAAACCAAATTAACAAAATAAGACTCAATGCGACTATACCAAGATCGAGGGGCTTGTTTTACTCCATAAAGTGCCTTTTTCAATTTGCGAACTTTATGCTCATTTCCAACCTTCTCATAACCAGGGGGTTGTTCAATAAATATTTGTTCCTCCAAGTACATATGCAAGAATGCCGATTTGACATCTAGCTGGTAAATAGGTCAAGGATTTTGTGCAGCCAATGCAACCACCAACCTGATCGTATTATGTCTCGCAATAGGAGAAAAAACTTCTGTATAATCAATCTCATATTGTTGCTTATACCCCTTGACAACCAAGCATGCTTTGTGCTTGTCAATTTCACCATTTTCCTTTAACTTTATTTTGAACACTCACTTCACACCAATGGTTTTGTGTCCATTTGGAAGATTAGTTAACTCCCAAGTATCATTCTTCTCAATTGCATCAATTTCAGCATCCATTGTTTTTCTCCATTTTTCTTCTTTGAAAGCACTTTCAAAAGTCACAGAATCACATTCTGAAAACAAGGCAAAGTGAGTAATTGGATCTTCAATTCCAGTTACCTCATAATCTTCCATCCAAGCAGGCCTTCTTCTAATACGACGAAGAGATTGAGTTTCTTCTTCGTTGACTCCAACTACTGTTGGTGAGGATTCATTGGCTGAAGAAGTTGCAGCGGATGAATTTCCAGGCATACTAGTTGCAGAAATTTGCTCTTGTTCAGAATCAACATCACAAAGAACTTGGATAGGCTGCTGCATATTCCAATCCCAAGTATTTTCTTCATCAAAAACAACATCTCTGCTAACCACAATTTTTTTTGTTAGTGGATTAAATAAATAATATGCTTTAGATGTATCAATTACACCTAGAAATACACATTTTCAGCCTTGTCATCAATTTTTTTCCTTTTCTGATCCGGGACATGAGCATATGCAATGCATCCAAAAATTCTAAAGTGATCCACATTTGGTTTTCTCCCACTCCAAGCCTCTTCTGGCGTCATATTTCGAACTGCAAAGGTTGGACTTCTATTCAAGACATGAATGCACCAATTTATTGCTTCTGGCCAAAACGTCTTTGGAATCTTCCTCATGCCAACAAGCTTTTAACCATATTGAGGATGCTTATATTCTTCCTCTCTGACACACCATTTTGTTGTGGTGTATATGCAGTTGTAAGCTCTTTTCGGATGCCATGTTCTTCATAGAAAGCTTCAAATTCTTTTGAGCAATATTCACCACCACGATCTGTGCGAAGTGTCTGAATCATCCTTCCTGTCTCATTCTCTACACGAGCTTTGAAATTTTTAAAAGTAGAGAAAGCTTCTGACTTTTACTGTAAAAAATAAACCCAAGTTTTTCTAGAAAAATATCAATGAAGGTAATTAAATATTTTTTACCTCCATTAGAAATTGGATCTATTGGACCACAAATGTCTGAATGCACCAATTGCAAAATTCCCTTTGCTCTCCATGAGTTCCCTTTTGCAAATTCAGAACGATGTTGTTTTCTAACAACACATTCTTCACATACTAAGGAATGAGGAATTGTGATTTGAGGGAGGCGTGTCACCATATTTTTCTGTGGAGCATCTTCAACCCACCAAAGCTTAAATGGCCATAGCGAAAATGCCACAACCATGAAGGAACTTTTATTTCAGCCATTAAACTAGATTGGATCCCTTCAATCTTTAATGGAAACAATCTGTTTGAACTCATCTGAATAACAGCAATAACACCTCTAACAGAATCATATATTTCACAAACACCATTTTTAATAGTGATCACATAACCTTTTTCTTGTAATTGGCCAGCACTCAATAAATTACTTTTCAAATCAGGAACATACAATACATTAGATATTGTTTCCACAAAACCATTCTTGGTTTTTATTTTAATGTCACATTTTCCCATTACTTTCACAGTAGAATGATCACCAAAACTCATAGTAGATTGAAAATTTTCATTCAGATGGGAGAAAGAAGACTTACTACCAGTCATGTGTTTGCTGCAGCCAGTATCCACATACCAAACATCTAGCTCAATTTTCTTTTCATCTTTAGCAACCATCAATAAGGTTTCACCTTCCTCATTTTCTGCAAAATTTTAACTTTCTCCCTTTTCTTTGTTATTTGGCAGCCTAGTATAACATTCAGATTGATAATGACCAAATTTATGACACCTGAAACATTCTACCTTGGATTTATCAGGGGCTCCTCCTCTGTCTCTGCCTTGAAATTGATCATTATTGGCTCTAAAATTAGTGGACCTTCCTCTTCCTCTGCCTCTGCCTCTGCCTCTACCTCTACCTCTACCTCTACCTCTACCCCTTCCTTGAAGATTGTTGGAACGAGTATCGGTAGAAGCCTTTAATGCTTGCTAATCTGTGTCTTCCTGTTTGAACTTCTGTTCATGCAACACCAATGAGCTTTGCAATTCATCAAGTGACAAATCATCTATATCTTTAGATTCTTTATAGCACAAACAACAAAGTTAAATTTTGTTGTTAATGATCGAAGAATTTTTTCTATGACAGTTATTTCTCCTGTCCTGTCTCTATGAATTCGCATTTTATTGACAATGGTCATCACACGAGAGAAATAATCTACAAATGATTCTCCCGACTTCATTCAAAGTGTTTCGAATTCCGAGCGTAAAGCTTGAAGCTGTTGCCTCTTTGCTCTTGCAGAGCCTTGATACTTCTTTTTCATGGAGTCCCAAATATCCTTGGAAGATTCTTTGCAAAGAATTGTTTCCAAGATGGAACGATCAATGGCCTGAAAGAGATAATTTTTTGCCTTTAAATCCTTCAGTTTTGCCGCTTCATGAGCTGCTCGTTGTGCTGCTGTCAACTGAGCTCCTTCTGCTGGTTCGGCAAAGCCATTGGTAACTATGTCCCAATATTCCTTGGATCGAAGGAAATTCTCCATCAACTTGCTCCAATGATCATAGTGACCATCGAAACGTGGAATGGCTGCTTGCACAAAATTAGAATCTGTGGCCATGGTTTTTCACTCTCTTTTTTTTACAACCCTATTCCCTCACGTGTTTGAACCTCAACCTGGCTCTGATACCACTGTTAGGAATGGTATGGTTTTTTTTACAACTCTATTCCCTCACGTGTTTGAACCTCAACCTGGCTCTGATACCACTGTTAGGAATGGTATGTAAGAGCCCAAAACCCTTTACAAAGGATACATCCACCCATGGGCCAAGCGATAAACCACAATAAGTGGGCCGACACCACATCTCAATCTAAAACCTTAAGGTCGTAGGTTTATGGGTCTTTTGCACTTATATAGTCATCACTTAGTCTATGTCTAGCCAATATGGTACTACTTCTTTTACAACTCATACTTGAATACTTCCAACAAATTTACCTATTTATATAGAGTAAATACCTTTTTTCGTCCCTGACAATTTTCACGAGGCACATTTTAGTCCCGAACAATAAAAAAGGCTCATTTTAGTCCTAATATTTGAAAAAAAGGGCCACGTTTGTCCTTCCGTTAATTGGCATCTGACGACCCAACTAACGTAGCACACGTGGACCGTTACTTTGCTGAGTCACCGTTAAGTATGCCAGCGTGGAAGTGATACGACGCCATTTTGAACATGCCTTATGTCTTCTTGGAGTTTTGGACAGCTGCATGTCCTATTTGGTCCCTAACAAAATTATCGAGACCCTATTTGGTCCTTAACACTAAAAAACCACCATTTCAGCAAACCTTTCAAACCACCATTGCACCAAACCACCAACCACAAACCTTTCAAACGACCATTGCATAGCTCAAATGATGAAGTAGTTTCTAGAAGCCTAATAGTACCTAACGTACATTTTCCATTTCCTTCAATTAAGTTTCAAAGCACCATATAGGTGAGAAGATGGTTCACTGGCACACAAAACATTCAACTGAACATACAACCAAAGATAAACAACTCAGTGAATACTTTATCCATGCTCCTCCATATTCTTATGATCATGAAATGTCAAATGACTATCCGTGAAATAAAAGATCATAATATATTAGATAATCAACAAGGAATATTATGTAAAGCATCATGAGATACCCAACATAATATTAACAGCCGCAAAGAACCATGAAATGTACCTGAAGCTGATGCGTAACATCTCCTTGACAGCACCTGTGAACTTCTTTTGCAGGGCATGGTGGATATAAAATAAATAAGTTACAGGTAACCCCCAAGTAAACCAAAGCCAATACAGGAAAACAAAAATTAAAAATTAAAACATAAAACTGACATACCGTGAAATCTCTCCATTGAACAAGGACCCACTAATGGAACCCTTTTTCATGGTAGCCATGGAGATGTTTCTTTTCTGTATACCAAATGAAAGTTTCTATGAAAGAGAGAATTCGGGTCAGCTGAAACCATTGGCTTATATAGGGAGTAAAAAGACAGTAGTGTGGGAAAGGAAAAGAAGGGTTGATAGTGCAGACAGAAAACTTCTCACGACATATTGTATGACTGCATACGGGGACCTAGGAAAATTTCTTAGTGGCGGGGTTCGGGTTAAATTAACGCTTAACAACTCATAATCTAATTGCTTCCATAATAAAGGATGAAGAAATCATTGGAACGGGAAAGAAATCATGGGAATGAGTATGTGACAGAGGAGAAAGAATAAGTTTTCTCTCTAATTAATTTGCGTTGCTACGTTGTTTTAATCATCTCTGTACGTTATTACGTTGCTAACTAATATAAGAATAAATATCATTTTTAGTCCTCAATAAAAAATTCGGTACCCATTTTAGTCCATAATAAAAAAATAGAGTCACCTGGGCCCTATAAAATTTAAAGTGGACCTATTTTAGTCTTTTTGAGATTAAGGTCTTTTTTGAATTTGTAAGGATTACGATTTTAATTAAATTGATCCACTTTAAATTTTTTGGGACTTTCTCGAGACTAATTTTTGGTAAGAGACTAAAATGAGGATCATATTTTTTGTTAAGGATTTACAATGATATTTATTCCTACTATATATATCGAACCAAAAGATAAATAAAAACTTACATGATTAAAAAAAAATCAAAATCTCATGTCTGCAAGTGCAGACATGTGACCCAGCTGTGGGTCCGCCAGTGATTGCATGTAAATGAGCTCTACTCACAGTGAAGTTGGGGGCCAGTTCAGAGACACTGTTTCTTGCTGAAGACTCATGGTCATGGAATCGCGTTTTCCACATATCTAATCAATAACCAACTACGATTATAAATATAGAAAATATAATTTTAAGAAACATCAGGGATCATTCAAATCGTATGGTTCCTACGCAATATGCCAATATGGCGATAAAAATGTACAGAGTAATTTTCTCCCATATCACCTGCATACATATACTTGTTGCCTATGTACCTATATATACAGATACATTATTTAAAACACCAAATGCATGGTTTACTGATTATTGCCTATGTACCTATAACAAATTAAATATTGTAAATAATTCCCCTTTTCCACTTGCTCCAACAGGATATAGTTTAATTCGTGCATACCAATGTTCACTGAAAACTCAGGTCAATCCAACACAAACTTTTCTAATTTCATTTATTTTTGAAAATATGACTAAATAATTGCAATACAGTAAATCCCTCACGAACACCATAGATTAGAAAAACTCAAAACAGATCTTTCAGCATTTTTTTTCATACAACGAATTTCGGTTTTAATTTAGTTGCATATAATATATAGTTAAAAAAGAGAGAGTTACAAGAAACGAAGCAAGTACCGCGGTTTCTGTTGATAGAGGGTTGAGCATCGCCGGAAAAACAACGAACCAAAAGTGCAGGCTTATGGTGTAGCAAGTTCGAAGCATTACGCAACTGCAACACAATACATAGGTTGGCAAATTGAATTTTGAAACTTGAACGAAATGGAAATTTTACGTTAGGTACTATTAGGCTTCCAGAAACTACTTCATCATTTGAGCTGGTTTGAAAGCTTCGGTGCAATAGTGATTTTCTAGTGTTAAGGATCAAATAAGGCCTCCATAAATTTGTCATGGACAAATAGGATATTTAGTTGTCCAAAACTCCAAGAAGACATAAAGGCATGTTCAAAACGGCGTCGTATCACTTCCACGTTGGCATAATTAACGTTGATTCAGTAAAAGAACGGTCCACGTGTGCTCCGTTAGTTGGACCGTCAGATGCCAACCAACGGAAAGACAAACGTGACCCTTTTTTTTAAATATTAAGACTAAAATGAGCTTTTTTTATTGTTCGGGACTAAAATGTGCATAATAAAGATTGTTAGGGATGAAAATATTTTATCGATTCATCGTTTTAGCAATTAGTGAGAATCGGGACGGATACATTATTAAAATGATTAACTGACCATTTGAAGTGGTTAATTTACCTATTTATATTTTTAAACGCCTTTTGAAATTAATTAATACTTAAAAATTATTCATTGATAGCTTAAGCTTAGTATTATGTATTATATATCGAGGATAATGACAATTCCGCTTGTGAGCTTAGAATGCATTGAATGCCGAATCAACTACCCTCCCAAAAAACAGTACACACCGAAAATACGGAAGGGTCATGAACAGCTTTCAGTTTCACATGCAAATTTAATTCGTTTCCTTTTTCTTTTGTCGCAGCTACATTGAGTTCATATCTCATCTCAAACATTCATATATAATAATCCTAATATATACCATCTAAAACTTATTTTGGGTCTATGCTGTTTTATTTGTTTCCCTAATTGGCTGGTCCTTCAAGTGGAATATATATGCGTTTATAAATATCATTTTAACTTTTTTTTTTATCAAAGAGAAAATACACATAATGTACATTTATAAGTTCCAGTTGTTATCCATCAACGTCACAGTTTTGAACCAAAAATGTCAGATAAAGCTTTAGCAAAAGACAAACATAAAAAAATGTATATCACATATCTTAAATAAGCCCTTTTTATTGTTCAATTTCAGTTTCTCCCTCCAGCCCATAGGCAAAGAAGTATATCACATATCTTAAATGCTAACGTACTCGTAATAGATTTGGAACCCTTTTTATTAAGAATAAGACAGTATGAGAGACACATAAAAATCTATCGTGAACCTACTATTTTATTGTCTCCAGAATTGGAGATATCAAGTATGTCCGTATTCCTCTGTATTCATGTTGGGTAAAAGCAAGTCCCATGCTTCTTGCTGGATTCATTGATGCTCCTGTGATTGGTCTGTCAAAAAAAAAAAACCATGTTATTAGCTGAGACAATGTAGTAAGTATTATAAATTTTTGCTGCATGGCATGATATCAACCATTTAGAATATATGCTTCAAAAATATTCAATCACACAAACGAATCAAAGTTTGACCAGTACTTTGCTTACATCTTAGTGAATAATGTAATGTTTTTAATGTGAATGCTTACATTTAATTGGCTTTTGCATAAGTTAAAATACCCTGCAATTGCAAACATTATATTAGCAGTACGGTAGACCCAATTGCAATCCCAGCCAACTTACCAGCATGCACGATTCAAAAATAAAATGAATAAGCAATTGCCATTAAAAGGGGTCTAGGAATTAGAAATATTCAAACGTGGATTATTTATTCGTACAAGATGTGTCTTTAGGGGTGGCAATTTAAGACACGACCCGCCAACCCAACCCGGACCCGACACGAAATTTTCGTGTTCGGGTCAACCCGTTTAATAAATGGGTCGTGTTCGGGTTGGAAAAATATAACACGAAAATATTCGTGTCGGGTCACGGGTCAACCCGTGAACCCGCTCTGACCCGCAAATATAATTTTTTTTTAATTTTTTCAAGGTTATTATGGTAATTTTATTGAATGATATTAAAAAAAATATATACACCTTAGGTTTCAAACTACCCTTTCAGATTTTATTGAATGAAGATTTTTTTTTTTGTTATATTGCAATTAGATTTGGTGTTTTTTTGGGGCGAGTCGTGTAATAAACGAATCACACTTATATTATAAGATTTTTCGGGTCGTGTCGTGTCAACCCGCAGAAAAAGTGGGTCGTGTTCGGGTTGAGAATTTTGACACTAATAATTAATCGGGTCGTGTTCGGGTTGAGTCTATTCGTGTTCGTGTCAGACACAGGTCGACCCGAACCCGACCCACGAACACGATTTGCCACCCCTATGTGTCTTGTGATGTAAACTTCTATCATTCCTCAGACGTTACAAATATATACAGACAAGTCAAATTATGTTCTGTTTTTTTATGTCTTAGTTTGTCAAGGTGATTTAGCCAAACCCGATTTGCTAGATTTATATTACTCAAAATATTTTAAAGAAAAAAGAGCTAATTATAATCAAACAAGCAAGAAATAACAAAAGTTTAGGATGAATAGGGAACATTACCAACCCCGGATATGACAAACATAAGGTAAAATGTGATTATGAATTCAATCACAAAAGCTTGCAGGTTAGACCATGGTGGGAGTGTTCCTACAAACTGGTCATGCTGCTCACTGAATATTAGTCTGATAGTTTCACTTGCAAGTGCTGAGTCAAGGAAATAAATCTTTGGTGCTATTGTAGTATCTAGATTCAGTGCATCCCACAAATGAGAGCATTACACATCAGAGAAGAGAGAGAAAATTTGGCAAAGGAGAGAGAATTTTGACTGATATGTAATATTATCTTTGGTGAGATGTACTGAATTTTTGGTGTTACAGTAGCACCAAAGATTTATTCGAGCCAAGTACCTGAACTGCTAATAAGCTGGTACGTATAAGGTTAAATGGAGGATAATTACATCACCGTGACCATGCCAATAATTTTAGGACAAATTGAGACAATTGGATAGATAGACAGACAGAGGAATAGGCTATCTCTGACTCCATTACTTTTCCAGCTACATGTTCAATGACATATTTTGTTTGGCAACTATAAACTAGTATGAAAAAGTCAAGACATATAAAATAAAAAAAAGGGCCGACTCAGTTCAAATACTCACTTCGTGAGTGTCTGGGGAAGGGAATACTCTAGGCAGTCTTTCCCCTGCTTTTTGCAGAGAGACTGATTCGAACCCGCGACCTGACACACCACGGCAAGCAAGCTTACCGCTGAGCCAAGCCGGCCTTTCCTAAGCGACATACTGATAAGGGCCGACCCAGTTCAAATACCCACTTCGTGAGTGTCTGGGGAAGGGAATACTCTAGGCAGTCTTTCCCCTGCTTTTTGCAGAGAGACTGATTCGAACCCGCGACCTGACACACCACGGCAAGCAAGCTTACCGCTGAGCCAAGCCGGCCCTTCAAAAGAGCCGACCCAGTTCAAATACCCACTTCGTGAGTGTCTGGGGAAGGGAATACTCTAGGCAGTCTTTTCCCTGCATTTTGCAGAGAGACTGATTCGAACCCGCGACCTGACACACCACGGCAAGCAAGCTTACCGCTGAGCCAAGCCGGCCGTTCTTTCAAGCATAGTGGGAAATAGATGATAAACTAATTTGACCTCTAATATCACTATTTAGTTTAACCAATAACCGATGTAAAAGAGGAAAAATGCTGAATTTGGTTCACCTGCTTCAAGGGAAACCTGGTGGTCGCAGAAGCAATGGTAACAGCAGGATTGAAATGGGCATCATCACAGTCAGTCCCCAAACAATTGCAATCAACGGAAGTATCACCACATTGTTGTTGTTCTTGTTCACCGCTGCAAATATCAAGAAATACGTCCCAACCACCTCAGTTACTCTAATGTATTTTATTTTTTTTTAAGTTAACCCAACTTTAATTACTTCTTTGAAGTGAGTTGGCTCTTTCCGGTATTCCCACAAGCTTCTACTCTTTGAGTCAGCTATAAGACTAATACGAAGTGTAGGCGGGTCAGGGATGAAAATATTTAAACTCTTCTCAAAGTGGCATGTGAGGATCAAACCGAGACCCTTTTCTTTCCATTTACTTACCTTCCTTACTACCAATTGAGCTAGTAGTATTACTAAATGTATTCTCATTCTTCAAGAAACAAAACCATGTTATATTCTAAACAATTTTTTCAAGTTCAATATGATCAATAGTTCGGAAATGAGACTTTTATATACTGTAGTATTCGATTAGAACAAAAAGTTTCAGATTCTATCAGAGATAACAATCCATTTCATCAAATCTCATCTGAGTTTGTAAACAGCATTTCAATGGGTTTTGGGCACAAAAGAAATATTAGGAGACATCTTACTTTAAGAAAGAATCAGAAACATAAGTGCATGAGTCTTCACTTGTTATAAAGACATCCTCGTTTACATTTAAATTTTTTATTTAATATCAAAACGTGTCCCAACGTGTTAAAATATGTTAGAATTATCGTGTCAACGTGTCGTGTCCTGTGTCCCGTGTCCGTGCATCATAGGCTGCCTCTGGGTCACAACAGGGATGGTTTACGGTGCATTTGGCCATGGTCTTTGGGGTTTAATATTGATGTTATATAGGTGCTTAGAATTGGTTTTTGGTTTCGACGGTGTTCAAACAAAATTAAATTAGATGGGATAAAAAAAATCATATTTGTAGTTTTGTACTAAAGCAACGGAAATCAATACTACAACTTATGTAATGCCATATTCCTAAAAAATAATAAGGGCTTCTTTGGTGGCCAGGATAGGATAAGGGTATGATATGATATGATGGTGATAAAGGTAAGATATGATATGAGGCTGATAAGCCTATATCATGTCTTGTGTTTGATTTGATGAGCACAGGATAAGAAATCGTGTATTGGATAAGATAAATTGAGACAATAGGACAAGATAATCATATCCTATTAACTCACCAAACAAGAGATAAAAATAAGATATGATAAATTATCCTATTCTATCTTCTTTATCGGGTGCTCGAAATAGGCCCAAGTGCTTAATTAAATACACGAACTATTACAAAACATAAAAATACTCATATTATTATAGTACCTTACTGATTACATATGAAAACTTTTGATTTAGTAATTATTATTTCTAACAAACACAACTGCTTAGTGATTGACTCTCTGCACGACACTTGGTGGCAAGTTTTGTCCATTTTTGCTTAAATTATCTGGAGCCACCACGTCCTGTTGCTTTGAGGAAAGAGGCACTCTTAGTTATCTCACGTAGTGGTTTATCTGTGTACCTAATGAGGTTGTAGACACATGCTCCTGCCACTGCCCCCAGAACCGGTGCCACTAAGTATATCCATATTCCTCTGTATTCATGGTGCACAAAAGCAGGTCCTAGGCTTCTAACTGGATTCATTGATGCTCCTGTCACTGGCCTGTCATTCAACAAATGTTGTTATTAGATATTCGCACAATTTTGAAATGGATGAGATCATGTGATGTTATGAACTTTTATTACATGACATGATCTCAGCCATTAAAGAATATTTGCTTTTAAATCCAACAATATAATACTCAATAGATTAGTAAAAGCCTACTCTTGAACTTTGTATTTAATTAGGTTTTGGATATGTTAATACCCTGAAATCATCACATTCAACAGTATGGTAGACCCAATTGCAATCCCAGCCAACTCACCAATCTGCGGAATTTGAAAATAAACAAAAGCGTGAAATGGGGTTTAATAAGAAAATTTCATGGATATATTACTTATTCACATGACATAAGCCTTGTGATGTAAAATTCTAGCATTGTTGCAAGTGATTCAAAACGATAAGGATATGTAGACAATTAGTCAATTTAGCCTATATTATTTAGTATCACCCATGCCTCTGGTCTTAATTTTCATTCATCGGGCTAAATTGGAAGTGGTCCTGAACGATACAAGTATATCCATACAAATCGCAATTTTTTCATAATGTTTTATTATCCAAAAAAACAATAGCATAAGAACAACGAGGAAGTTATGATACATTTTCCCTTATATCACCTTTATGGTTGTTGGATCATAATTAATTAACAATCCGTTAATTTGACTTTACTCCAACAACCATAAAAATAACTAAAAGATGTAAATATAACTTTATAACTTTTTATGTGCAAATATCATTATTGACAAATAGATCATATATATTCTAAACCATAACCTCTATACTTGACCATGTACCAAGACAAAAAAAATACTCTTCAAATCCCATCAGAAAATTATGTGCCAAATTAAGGAAAGAGAGAAAAGTGAGAAACGTTACCGCTCTGTTATCAGTGGCAACGCCGGATATGACAAACATAAGGAAAAAAGTGATTATGAATTCAACTACAAAAGCTTGCAGATCAGATCCTACAGGGAGTGTTCCTGAAAACTGGTCATGCTTGCCACTGAATGTTAGTTTCAGAGTACCACTTGCAAGTGTGGCTCCAAGGAGCTGAGCTGTTACATAAGATGGTACCTATAGAGGATAATTACATCACAAGACCGTACCAATAATTTCAACACAAAATAGAGGTTATATATATATATATTGGCAATAATGAAATAGTACGAGAAGACCAAAGAACAATAGGTTAAAGAGGAATTTCAATTTCAAGAAAAACGACTTTAAATATTAATCTCCTTTTCTTGTATACCCGGAGATAAGATAACAACACCAAAAGGAAAGTGACACGATATAAAATATTTTACCAATTTATTTTAGAGAAAGGGATCGGTTTAGAGTCGTGTAATAAGTCAAAATCATTCTACTTGTTGTTCAATTTGATACTAATAATTGAGATAATATATACTTAAATTTTCAACAGTCAATAAAAATAGTTTTTAAGTAAAGTTATCAAATATTATTCCTCTTTATTTAAACCAAATTGAGAGAGCAACTAAAAAGGTTCACCTGAATCAAAGGAAACCTCCTGGTGATAGCAAAAGCAATAGTAACAGCAGGATTGAAATGGGCACCAGAGATGTGACCAACAGAGTAAACAAGAACCATGACAACAAGTCCCCAAACAATTGCGATCCCAGGAAGTGTAACAATATTGTCGTTGTTTTTGTTCACCACCACTGAAGCACAGCCTGCAAATATTAAGAAATATGTCCCCACCACCTCAGCTAACAACTGTATTCATCATTCAACAAAAACATATTGTCATCATTTCTATTCCACTTTTTTTTAAGTTCAATATCATCAATAGATCTTAGTCCAAAATGAACTACTATACACACAATAGTATTCCATAACAACAAAAAAGTATCAGATTTCTCAAAAGAAAGATTAGGAGATACCTTCTGCAAGAAAGGCACAGAGATATAGGTGCCTGAGCCTTCACTTGAGTTGGAGATGTCCTTGTTTACATTTATAGCTACCTCATCATGGTTTTCCATTCTTGTTGAATTCTGAGCTATAACCAAGACAGAACACAACAACTACTTTTTATAAACAGCCAAAAACACTGTTCTTTGTCTCCTCAACCAGAAGCTATTAAGAACTCAGCAAACAACTCCTATTTATAGGCCCCCGAAAATATCAAAAAAGACAAAATAATAATAATTTGAAGTTCTCTTAGGTCTTAACCACGATACTTCTAATTATACTATTAATTATAAAGTATACATATTTTATACGTTTTTATTATTTTTAATATATTTAAATATATTTAATTTTTATTTAATTACTTTTTTTATTAAATATTTATATGATGGTTGCCGAAATATTTCAAGAGGTTAATTAGGCCTAGGGCTGGCAATACGGGCCAGCCCGCCCCGACCCGCCACTAGCCCGCCTAAAATGGGCTAACCCGCCCCGGCCCATTTTGACAAAATGGGTTGAATTGAGCAACCCAGCCCGTTTTATGAGTGGGTTGGCGGGTTACGGGCCAGCCCGCCTAAAATAAAAAAAATATATATAAAAATATAAAAAATACAAAAAATTAAATTATGCATAAAAACACTTTTTTTTTTTTTGCATAAAAGCATATAAAAATCTGCATAAAATCCTAATGTGCTTATCAAAACCAAGAAGATCAGTGTTTAATAATCTACATATAAATATGCATCCATCAATCCAGAAATAATAATAAAAATTAAAATCATATCAAGGTAAAACAGAATAACAAAATAAGTAACAAAGTGTTGTATGAGCAGTCCATAACAATTCGACAAAGTTACTTGCATGCAGAGAAATCTAGGGCACGAAGTGACATAACAATTGGGTAACCTAAAAAAATACGGGCTTGGCGGCCTAGCCCGCCCCGTGGCGGGCCAAGCCCGACAGGCTGGTGGGTTGAAATACTCAATAGGCCTGCCCTTTTTGGTGGGCGGGGCGGGTCCGGCCAACGGGCTCAGCCCATTTTGCCAGCCTAATTAGGCCATTATCCAAATAGGAATATACGTACAGCTCTTAGAAATTGGACTTTTCTTTCTCACGGATTGATTGAACAACCCCTTTGAATGTCATTAAGTTTTGAAGATAAGATTGTATTACTACGAAGTATTCGAGCATTTTACGGGTACCAATATTTAAGGAAAAAAATTAAAATTATAAAAAATATATAATAATTGAAGTTTGATTTTAAAAGAATGAATTAGAAAAATTAAATTACGCTCAAAAGAATATATTCTGATTATTATATAAAATAGATTAATTTCATGAATATCTGATAAGATAAATTTAAGTTCAATGATCAATTATTTGAACTAATTTTTTTTTTAATTGTCGATATGATGAAGTTTGCAATTTAATTATATTAATTTTAAATAATTGCAATTTAAAGCTAGAATCCCCTGGAGGCCAGTGTGATATTTCATAATTCCTAAAAATTTATTGTCAATAACAATAATTTAATATTATATAAATTTAGTAAGTGATATTGACATGGTGCATGATTACTCAATTGGTAGAATTATCATTATTATTATTATTATTATTACTTTGGTAGATGGTAGAATTATTTTGAAACATGAAGATTCTTGTGTTATGATTTAATTTTTTTTTATGATTAATTAATATACCTGCTTATTTTATTTTCGACAAATCCAAAATGTCAGGAGTAGTAGTTTATGTTCAAAGAGAGGGAAATCTTGGTCATTTCAGGTACTCATATTAGAGAATAAAAAAGAATGTTACCAAAAAAAATTAAAAAAAATCCTTAATCAATTATAATTAGGGAAAAGTTATACTTACTATCTCTTTTTCTTATTACTTGTTACTAACAAATTTTAACCATTGATTTTCGTCAATCTAACGGTTATAATTAATGTGGTCATACTTATTAATTAATTATTAATTTATAATAAATTATAACCGTTAGATTGGTGGAAATCAACGGTTAAGATTTGGTAGTAAGAAGTAGTAAAAAAATTAGGTAGTAAGTATAACACTCCCTTATAATTATTCACAATAATTAAATTTGGAGTTTTTCAATTCATAATGGCATTAGACATATTATGTTATTATGATTCTAAATATTACATAATAATTATTAATTACGACACTTTTTAATATTGGGATAAGATATGTTTACAATTTTTTTTTACAGATCACACTTAATATGACCGATTATATATTTTTGATTGAAGTATGTAAACAACAAGATCTAAAAAAAAATTAGCCAAAATGTCTGGAGTAGGAGTTTATGTTCAAAGATCTAAAAAATTTCTTTTATAGTTTGACTAAAAAGGTCAAACAGCCGTCTCTTAATATTAATCATTATTCAAATGATTAATTGATCATTTTTTTATAGTTATCTAACTCTAATTATTTTTGTTGAGCCGGATTGTTTTCGCGTATCCTTATAACCTTCGGGTTTTTGAATTCTTTTCAAACGTGCATATGAATCGAAGTCCTTTACTTTTTTTTTTTATAACAAGTACTTTACTTTTCATTACTCAATTTCTTTCGTATCAACTGAGCTACCATTATTTAGAGATTAATTGAAGTGGTTAATTTACCTGTTTATATTATTTTATCTTTTTGAGATAAATTACATGTATATTTCACAGAGATAATTCTGTTTGAGTCAGGAACATCACAACATGATATGACTAGCTCTTGTAAAGAAATTTTTTTATATTCACAACAACTTTAAACACAAAACCTTGCTTAAACCGAATTAAACACCATTTTAACCAAATCATATTAATTTACCTATTTATACTTTTAACGCCGTTTGAAATTAATTATATTTAGAATTTATTCTTTGATAGCATAGTATTATGTATTCCACATCCAGGACTATGACATTTCCGCTTGTGAGCTGAGACTGCATTGAATGCCGAATCAACTACCCTCCCAAAAATGAGTTCCCACCGAAAATACAGATGGGGTCATGAACAGCTTTCAGATGATCCTTTTCTCTTTTTTTCGCAGCTATGCACATGCCAATTTAATTCGTTTACTTTTTTTTTTTTTTTTTTTTTTGGGTACAAAATTCCTTTTTCTTTTGTCGCATCTACATTGAGTTCATATCTCATCTCAAACTTTCATTAAAACTTATTTTGGGTCTATTCTATTTTATTTGTTTCCCGAATTGGCTGATCATTCAAGTGGAATATATATGCGTTCATAAATATCATTTTTAACTTTCTTTTATCTAAGAGAAAATGTACATAATGTACATTTATAAGTTCCGGTTGTTATCCATCAGCGTCACAGTTTTGAACGAAAAATGCCAGATAGAGCTTGAGCAAAAGACGAGCATAAAAAGTTGGTTTTTTTTACGGAATTAATCGATTGGTAAAAATGATAAATTGACAAATGTTTTCTTAGGAATTATCCGCTAGTCCACATCCTAATGATTGTCCAAATATGAATAAAACTAAAGGGAAAAGCAAATATCAAATAGGAATTATATATTAAGATGAAGGATGTGGTAAAATATTTATTAACGAAATGCGGACACGTTAGAACTTGAAGGAAGCAGTGGTTCGCTATGCCCAAACACTTCTTTCCAACGTTTGTTATTTTAAAAAACGAATGTTAACTTGCGGCGATTCTTTGAAGTGATGCGACATTTTATTGAAAGAAATTGTTATACTATATTAGGTAATATATATTTTTAGGGTTTTATGAGAGCACGATATATATACTCTTCAATTTTCCGTGTTAACATGAATCCCATATATAATCTTTTCTAATATATGGATCTCACATATTTTTTTTCTATAATATAAGATTTTAATTCTCATGTATCATGATAATTATAAAACTCATATTTTTAATGAGAAAAACATTTCTGCAATTAAGTCAGAAAAATTATATGCAATATACTATGTATTACAGGTAGTATATAATATAATTTTTAAAATCTAAACAAAAATAAAATTCATTTCAAAAGTTACACTATGTATTATGGGTAGTACATAGTACAGAGTTCATCTTAAAAATTACACTATATACCAATGTTATTAAAACCGGCCCGGTCAATGACCCGATCGAGGTATCGGATCACTGGGTCACTGGTTGAACCAGTGAGTCATTAGTTCAACTGCATAATCCGATGATTATATATAAGTCTATTTCATATTAAAAATTATAAATATACTCAAATAGCTGAAAAAAATAATATAAATTCTAAATATTTTAATATAAAAAATAATAAACTATACATTATTGTCAACAAAGGATCAAACAAACACATAATGCTTATTATATTGGTGTTTCAGGTTCAATAAACGATATCTCTGACTAGCAGATCAAAATTTCCTGCATAGTGCATAACTGAGATAATATTAATATTGTAGGTACATAACTTATGTAAGTCAATAAGTAACAGATCACTCAAATATGTCAATTATGATTTATTTATTTTTGGAAAACTTTTTTTTTTTAACTCTGGCCGGGTCACCGGTTAACCGGCAGGGCTATCGGTTTTTCACCAAAATCAACGAGATAATATCGGGTCTGATACTTGATCGATCCAATGTGATAACCGGACCGATCAGATGACCAGTTCACTGAATTCCGGGTCAACCCGGTGAGTCCGATTCGATTTTTCACAACATAGCTATATACTACTCATAATACAGAGTATATTTCAAATAACTCATTTTTAATTAATAGTTGATTTCTTAATTGTCTAGTATAATATCTTTGGAGCACGAAAGATTTGGGTATAATATCTTTGCCGTCTTAAAGTTGCTTGACTAACTCTTTGTTAGGAAATTACGAGAATAGGGCTATGTCAATTTTTTTATATTTGGTGTAAGGGTAATGTCAAATGTGGAATTTGAATATTTCTTTGAGTAGAGATTTATTAAGATCAATAGTAATCATTTGGTTTAAAATATTGGTTATCAACTTCATTTTTGCTATAAAAAGTGGCCGGAACTGCATACTTAATATTTAGTAAATACGTCACATTATTTTCATGAAAAAACTATCAAAATAATTATGGTTGAGTAATATTTTTCTTTAAAATAATTTAGCATCTGTCCATATACATGCAGATTTGCTCTTAAGATAAAAAATTAACATACGCATAAATAACACTTTAAAGTCAAAAAAGAGGTCCAATAACCATTGTGCGTTTGCACCGTTTCAAAAGTAAGAAGCACAAGTGCACAACATAGTAAAAAACAAAATTAAGAAGACACTTTGATTTGGACTAAAGATTCCGTTCACACCGTACACCGAAAAGAATAAATTGGGTTCACACTATTTGTAGGCAATAGTGAAAAGCTTTGAGCTGATATCACATTTATGTCATGGCAACGTACTTGGCTATTTGTGATGCTGTAAATTCAACTTATCCCCCTGAAGGATCGAGACCGTGCAAGTTTAAAAAGTTGAAGACAATCTTAACCATAAAAATAAAATGTAACAGTCCAATAGCGAAAAAATGTTATAAATTGCAACTCATGCTGTTTCTGGTTAATATCAATTATCAGCTTGGCGTGCTCCATTCAGTTCCTTTTGTAGTTAAATGAAAAGTTAACGAAAATTGAATATTTTAGTTCTTTAATAATATTTTTTGGTAAAAGTCATTCGCTGGCCTTTTCTTTCTTGTGGAGGGTGGAGTCATTTTTCCTTATTTAATTTCATTCAAATTGGGTTTGCTCAAATTCTCAATTACAAATTTTCAAATAAATGGCATGCATCTCTATCACATAAAATGGCATGTGCCTCGTCATTTCGATTTTTCAATCTAATTCAAGCGATTAAGCAACACTTGTCACAATTTTCTTTTTATGGATTTAATTTGTCACAAATTTTAAATATCATGCAAGTGCATCACCATCTAAAATAGAATATAATGGAAGTCGATGATATTCCCTATATTTATATATTTTCATCACCAATCGCGTTAATCAACTAATAATGTGTTGTTTTAATTTAATTAATGATCTTAAATTTGAGTATCTGGAAACGTGAATCATGTAACAATTTCTTACGTTGTATGTATTATACAGAGACAGAGAAAAAAAAAATTGGATTTTTTTATGTTTTATTTTAATATTATTATGTTATATGATAAAATTTATTAAAAAAATATTTATTTTAATTACTAAAAATTGATATGTCATGTAAAGGAATCTCTTACATCAATCATAACAATTAATGTTTAACAATATATTATATTAAAGACCGGAAAGCTATAAATAAAAATAGAAAGAAACCTTGCTAATTCGAAACTTTCTTAAATGATTTCTCAAGTAAACATGTGTAACATTTTAATTATTAGGGAGACCATTAGTGTTTCTACTTTAATTATATAACAGAATTTATCTTTCTTCACTCATTCGTAAGCCTACTCGAGTCCAACAGACATTAATTCAATGCGCATGCAAGATTTTCCAACCTCCCACTACTCCGGCCACCATGGTCAACGACAGGCTTAATTTGACCATTTCTAAGTATTTATCTTACATTGACTTTGCTTGCCAAATTCTGCATGTTAAATAGTTACTGTATGTATGTAATGATTTATGTAATGGTTTTTTTAATTAATTTATCGCTTAATTGATTACTCAATTAATTAGTTCGAGCTTGTTTATAAATTGTAAAAAGCTTCCCTTACTAAATCTTTATTATAATTGTATATTCAGAACTTAAACTCCAGATTATGAATTAAACTAAAATGACTCAACATTAGTTCATCTATGTGTTTGGTGGCGAATTTTAATTTATTTTCATTTTTAACCATTTTACATTATTTTCAAATTAAATGATAACATATTATTAGAACAATTTAACTATTGAAGTAGTTAGGGCATGTTTGGTGTAATGTATAAGGTCTAATAGTATAAGCTTATACTATATGTTATGACATTTTTAGTTGTTTGGTGTGACCATTGTATAGTATAAGCTTATACAGCAGGATCCCTTATACATTAAAATGATGTATAACTTAATCAAGCCTATGAGTGGTGGATTAGGTATGATAAGGGATTGATGTATTAATATTGCTTACAAGTACAATTCCCAAGAACTAATATATCATTTCAATATTTATATATTAAAAAAAATTAATATATTATTTTTTAAAATATTGAACGATATTATTTTATACAATACCATACCAAATGCTGGATAATATTAAAATTTAATCAGGTCTTATACTATCAGGCCTTATCTTATACTATGCACCAAACATGCCCTTATTTGCAGTGGCGGAGCCACATGGTGGTCGGGGGTGGCCTCGACCCGGGCTAAATTTTAACAAATTGTACTTATCATGCATAATTATATAATTAATTATAATTTGGCCCGGGCTAAAATTCGTAATTTAGCCCTATCAAAAAATTAAAATATATTTGATGAGAGATTTGAGTAAGTTGTATTAAGTTATGTGTTCCATTTCCACTTAAAAAAAAAATATATATATTTAATAAAATTATAACTCTTTTTTATGCTCTCTGTTCATGTGTTTTGTATTTAATATAATTTAAATATATTATAATATGAACTAAGAAAAATAAATACACATATAATTTTTTATTCGTATTATATATCTTGCTTAATTTTACAAAATATGTGGTTTAAAATATAGTATAAAAATGTTCACAATAACAACAAATTAATATTAAAGAATTTCTTTCACAAAAAAAATATATTAAAGAATTTAGTTATGATAAACTATCAATATAATCTTTTATATTGTTATATAATGATGTTATTACATCATTTAATGAGTTTATAATACGGGAGATATCAAATTTATAAAATGATATAATAATAAAAAAATGCTGAGTCTGACAATACACTAAAATTAAACTCGAAATCAAATCCATGTATAACATGGTGATGTGAATGTAGTTGTTGGGTTAAGTTAGTTGATCGCGCCAATTACTTTGCCGGGTTACGCGTCATTAATTTGGTTGGTGAATAGTGACAGGTTTGGTATAGAGTTTCCTCATGGATTCACGGAGAGAAGAACGATTATAAGTTGAAACATGTGGATTAACTTACTTTTAGATACTCTAAAATATTTGGGTGGCAGGCAAAGACCCTTTATGTCTTATTCTTTAAGTGGAAATTTCGTCCCTTTGCCTTCATTTGGTTCTTGATAAAACATGTCACTTATGATTAAATGATTGTTTGACTGCTCTCAATAACTATAAGTCGTTTATATTTCATATCAAGAATTTTGAGTAACTTCTATTTTATTTTTTTTGTTTTCATGGGGTGCCAAAATGTTACTTACTCTGATCTGAAGAATAAAAATTAACTTGAAGTGTGTATATGTTGCTAGTCATGTCATCTGTTTCCTCTCTTTCTAGAAAGTCCCTTCCTATTTCATTTACCTTTTTTATCTTAATTTTTGGTGTTTGCATAAGGTCATTGTGATGTAGTGCATATATATGGCTTGTTCAAGACCAAGTAGGAAGTGAAGGCCCAAATAAAAATAAAAGGCCCCATTTGTCAAACGGGCCAATGACCACCATTGTAAAGGAAGTGCGTATCGGCCTATGGTATGTTATTATGGTTAATAGGATATTTAACAATAGGGAGTTTATTATAACCGCCCATAAGGGAATGTGATAAGGCTACAAAAACACTGTTCCGTACTGTAGTAGATGTGTCAGTTACAGATAACTTCTCTGTAAGAAGATTAATAGAACCCTTATACAAAACAAGTCAAATAGAAAATAATAAAATTTATAAGAAGCAATAGGCTTTAAGTTAATGTTTTACAAAACAAATTTAGATATATTGAGTAGCAATTTCTTTTATTTATATCCACCGGTTCATGGATTACATGATTAGTCCGATTCGAGTACAGACAGACTCATTATAAGGGCCGATTCTCCCAAGACTATTTTCTCAATTCTCAAAGCTCGAATTCGAGATTTCTGACTAAGAAAATCAAGCTATTTACCACTTGAACCAATCATTGTTGATAATTAATAACTTTTTCCACACATAATAACAAATAATTTATATATATATATATATATATATATATATATGTATATATACATATAAAAGGAATGTTATATTATTAATCTTTTTCACTTACAATATCTTACAACTAAATCTTAACCGTTGATTTTCATCAATCTGACATCATAATTTATTGAAGAAACTCAACTGTTAAGATTTAGTTGTAAGAGGTTATAAACGAAAAAATGTTGTAAATATAACCTCCCTCATACCCAATAAATTATAACTATCAAATTGACGAAAATCAACGGTTAATATTTGATTGTAAGAGGTTGTAAGCAAATTTTTTTTTTGTAAATATAACATTTTTCTATGTTTGTTTTTATTTTATTTTTTTTGGATAAACTACATGTATCCTTTACGTAAAGATTGTAACCATCAGAATAACAGGTCGAACACCACGTACTCTGACCTCACATGCTATGTTCCAATGCATCAACTGAGCTACCATCATTTGTTATATTTATTTGTTTATTTGTTGAAAGATGGTTATGGATACAGAGAATTTGTCGTTGTCTTAGTAATTTTTTTAGTGAATGAGATTGTTGTATTTTAAAGTCAATCAGCACATGTTAAAACTTAAAAGTGAGAACCACGATTTATAGTAATATTTACAAATGAACCTATCAATGAAGGATCACACACACAAAAGTTTTAATGGTGTGTAGAAGATCATACATCTGTACTTCCGTGCATGTTATTGTGAGAAAAAAAATTCTTTTAAGGATAAAAAGAAAATACACGCAATGAAAAGAAGGTTGAGAAAAATAGATTTTGATCACACACTTCAACCATTCCCTTATTAATTTGATCCTCAGTCGACATCGTTGAAAAGTGATAAAAATGACACATTTATAAGAAGTTGAGTTGCAAATTAAGGACTGTGATTGGAATGACTATGTGCTAGAAAATTTGAAAGATAATCCTTGAGTGAGAAGGCGTAGGCTGGTTCTTTTGATTACAGTCTTTAAAACCTTTACTCAGTACATCTTCCCTGTTATCGGAGAAGCTTAAAATGTCCAAGAACAGTGATTTTGTTTTATATCTATATACATTCACATGTGATTTTGGCCCAAAACTGAGATTTTGGTTAAGTTAAAGTCACACCAACGTTTTTAGCGCATTTTCTCATCTTCCATAATATTTCTTCTCATGGCTGAAAAGAGAAAATCTATGTCCATTGGCAATACCATTTTCTTTATCCCCAATAAGTTCTTGGAGAAAGAAACACCTTAGCTTGGTGGATTGATAGAGTGAAAGTTGAGCCTTAAAGGTAAGCCATACCTTTTCAGCTTCGTACATTTGATTAGGTTTACAGTTTCGGATACCATGGGAAATTTCATGAATAGCTTTTCTTACCCCCTTTTTATCTAACATATCTCTAGTTGTGGCTCTTGAAATCACATATTCTGATACAAAGTGGTTGATTTTTATTTGTTTCATATTCTGATATTAGCAAAACTGTCAAAGTCTCAGGCATCCTCAAAACACAAAACATTTCTGCAGATTGCTGGGTGAAGGTCAGGAACAAGAAAAACAGTTAGGGATTGGAATATATTACAAATGTAGCAGCAAAGACTGAACATTTTAAGAGATCTTAGTAGTTGTCTTCCTGATAGCACAAAAGTGCAAAATGCTGGAACCAAATAAATGGGTTTGTTTATCATCAAGAAGCTGGATCCTAAAGTTAGGACAATTCAATGTCAAACTACAATAGAAGGAAATCAGAAACCTGAATTTTGCTTTGAAGGCCATACGTGCATCTATGAAGCACAGATACTCTGAATTTTTTTTCCAACGTATCCTATACGTGTATCGGAAACGTATTATATCGTATCGGCGAATTAATGGTCATATCGAGAACGTATTTGGAACGTATCGAAAACGTCGTGTCGGAGTCGGTGCTTCATAGACGTGCATTATATCTAGATGTTACCTTTGTCCCTGTATTGATGATATAATAGGCAAGTTTTTCCACAATTTGTTTGTTTGATTATATCTTCAAACCCAATCTTTTAACCATCATCACAAACTCTTCACTAGAGTTTGCTTTCTAAGAGTTAAAATAGGAGAGGTTGGGGATAATATGAAAATTGACAATTCCTTGATGGCAGGCTGGGGAGAAAATCTAGGTTTGATTCCCATCAAATACATCTTTGGGGAGAGCTGAAGAGCTTTAAGTATGATTAATCTCGTAACCGGCTTAAAGAGTTGAAAACCTGAAGTCCCGACTCGCCTTAAAGAGGTTTAAACAAAAAAAAAATTGACAATTCATTTAGACATAATACTAACTTATTACGACTATTACTCCTCCAGTGCCCCTCTTCCCCAAAACTCCTATTTTCAATTCTACCAAGCACACTCTGCACCATTGACAAAGCAGACACGGTAGTTTCCTTCCAAATTTATAAGGCAAGCCGAAAAAGTTAAATTAGAATAAAAAAAATTAAAACAGAAATTTTGTTTCCTGGCCAAAACGTCAACATTATCAGGAAGTTTGTCAACAGGTTTTCTAATGACATAAAGCATTTCTAATAATAATGGGAATAGCCAGAGTAATTTTCCAGGAGCTCAAATAAAAAGAAGAAAAACAAAGGCACAACTGCAAAGGGAGAGGTAATTTCATCATCAATTTACCAAGAAAAACTGATAAACAACAGATGAATTTTTTTAGCTGTTTGCTGTTAGCTTTCAAAATGAAAAAAAAAAGGCCTAAAAATATGTTAATGCTACATAATTTCTCAGTTGCCAACCAAACTGACACATAAAGCAAAAGGATCAAATGTGGTGGTTTCCACTAAATCTTCGACTATCCTAATAATGTATCCAGTTGGAAATAAATCATAATCTGAATCAATATGCACCACCAACACCCTCTATCAATTCATACATATTAAGATAAATTATGAAAAACAAATAAAAAAACATTAAGTAGCCCCTCAAATTGCTTAGTAAAGGTAGCATAGATAGATCCAAAAGAGAATAGATCTCAGGGGATGAAGGCACAAGAGAAAACCTGGCGAGGCAACCTCAAAGCCTCAGATTTAGAGAAACACATGTCATCAATGAACTGGCTGGTGCACCAGCTGCACTTGGAGTTCTGTGAGCACTGTGACTTCAACACCAGCTCTCCACAATTGGGGATGAGCCTCCGAGTTGAGCCATCATGAGCCAACCCATGAGAGGATTTGCAGAGAGAAGCAACAAAGAGTAGGATGAGGAAAAGGAAGACTGACTTGGATTTGAAGATAGAGAACACCATGGATGATATATGCAAACCTCAAAGATGTTGTCTGTCACCTTTGAAATGGTTAAATGTATTGGTATGGTAACCCTTCTTATTCTTAGTTCCCTAAACCATACCCAAAGCTACTATTTTTTGTTTTTGTTTTTTTAGTTTTCTTTGAGGCACATTGAAAGAAGATTTGGTAAAATTTCAGTACATAAGAAAACGACGCTGGAACAACAGTTTTTGTTTGATGATTGAAACCAGGGGTGGCTGGAAGTACATTGGTCTATGTTTGAGCTTTGAAAATTGTTGTTGTTTTTTTTAGCTTTGAAATGTATTGTTTTTAAATTATTATTATTATTTTTTTTTGGTAAACTGTTTTTAAAATTTTAATAATGAATGATAAAAAATTTAAATATAATATTACAAAAGTTTTATATTAATATATTTTACTTTAAATATATATATTATAAAAGTTTTTTCTGGTTTTTAATTTGTAAAGTATTAACTATAAAAAAATTAATTTATATACTGTATATAATTAAATATAAATATCTATAATGTAAGATTTTTATTTTATTTTATCCAATTTAATCTAATCGAATTCGAATACTCCCGATTTTATATTGGGTGTCTCCCCAGTATTATTTTTACCCGTGACATTCGAATTTAAGACATCTCATTAAGACTTTTAAATTTGAGTATAGATTAATCTGCCCTAATCTAAATATCAGTTATTTCAGTCTATATTTACATTAGTTCAGGTAAAGGCTTAAAAGAACTTCTCGATTAAACATATCAGTATGGATTGAGATAGTCCTAACACGTCTTATGAAAAGTCCCTATTTGAACAATGAATAATTGAATGCGACTGTTTCCTCCTTATAACGACATCGTTTCTGGTTTTCCTATATAATAATAATAATTTTACTCAAAATTATTCTCAGAAAAAAAAAATCAGTATTATGGGCCTAGTGAGTAAAGGATGGCCTACATGCATCATCATACACCCCGGTCCAAAAAAAAATAATAAAAATTCCTTTCAGATGAAGGATGCCTATTGTTTTTATCCTGGCACTTTAAAGACATACCGAAATGTTACCCTCAAATAGCCACTTTTAAGGTCAAGGATAGCCTACTATTTTATATTATACAATGCATCATCGGTCACGCCTAAAGGCACTTATACTGTAAGAGTTCCATAGCACTCCACCAGTAGACAATGCTTTCATTTTATAGATATATCAAAAGGTTGTAACCATCTTCTATTGGCAAGGCCTTAGAAAAGATGGGCAATTCTTCGTTTTCCAATTGTCTGATTTGTAAATAGACCAAGATACTCCATAGCAAAGGCGCAAGGCCTACTCCAAAATTTCCAAGAAGTCATTTTCCTCACTAAAATTTGGAAAAACTACTCAATTAGAAATCTCTTGCGCTGGCGTTGCCTTGGGTTGGGGGTAATTTTGGAACTGATCCAATTATCAAAGCAATAAGTTAGGTTGGTTTTGATTTGTTAGATTTTTTTCTTCAGCCCAACCCACTATAACAGACCCATTTATGACTAGTAAATTCATTACGTATATGAACCATGGAAACAAGAGACAAATAAATTTCAGGGGTTTGTTATGGAAAAAAACAAACTTATGCTACTGACACATTAAAAGGCGAGTCATTATTATTTTTTATTTTTTTTAACAATGGGCCCACAAGCTTTGTTTTTTGTTTTTATAGCCTGATGTATCATATATCATGCAACATTGTACTTATATTACCCAAAATTTTAATTCAAGATATGTGCAAAATAAATTAAAAAGTAATATCACAAGTTTTGATAAACATAAGTTTTAAATGAACTAAGGTAACATAATAGATTCCAAAAATCATAAAGAAAAAATCACATAACTCAATTGAACTTAATGTCATTACAAATAGGGGTTTGCATTCTATGATCCACGGGATAGGATACGACACACCGACACTTTAATTCTAAAAAATATCATATTTGGACAAGTTGGAACACTTTTTGATATTAAATATTTTTTTTAATATATATATAATATAATTTATATTTAATATATATAAGAGTTTATAATAAGTCAAATAACCAATTAAATATTTAAATTTCATAATTTTTCATGTCAAATTTCATATCAGAAAAAAATCAATTTATAAATTATTTCTTTTATATTTAGTTAACAAAAAAAAGTAAGATTGTTTATCAAAAAAAAATTAAGATTTAAAAAAAAAGTGTCCGAGCATTGATCACGTGTCCTAAAAGTTGACTGTGTCGAAAAACGTGTTGGAACGTGTCAGAGAATTGACCGCTTGTCCCCAAATGTTGACCACGTGTCGTGACGGACACGTGTCCGACACGTAAATTTTCAAAAAATTCTCGTGTTCGTGCTACCCAATTTGCATTTATCATTTAACATGACATAAAAAAGTTTCCTACACACATAACATTTTGTGGGGCCCACACTTTATGAAAGAAAAAAAAAACTAAAGCACGCATAACGAATCTCTATAACATTACACAATCACTTTTCCTACCACATAACTCTTATAAAACCCTTAAAGATAACATATGAATTAATGAGAAATTGAAAATGAAATGGGGAACTAAAGAAAAAACAATGCTTTTTACATTATTTTTCTGGAAAAAAAAAATACGTAAGCGGGTTGAATATTTTAAAACTTAACCCAATCATCAACCCACCATTTATGAGTTAAGTTGGGTCAAAACTCATGAGTTCATGAGTTGACTCAACCCATGGAACACTCCTATATTTAGCATGAGTTTTACTAACCTGCGTTACATCATAACATACCATCCTACAATCAAATAGAGGTTCTCAAGCATTGCTTTGAACATTATTTGAGATCGTTCACCTTGAAGCAACCTAGTTTGTGCTACCATGGGCAGAGCTATGGTATAACATATTTTACCAAATCACAATTGCCATGACAAGTACTAGTATATTAGGAAGGCACTACCCCTCAGGAATCAACTTAGGAATAAAGGGATAAACATGGTCATCGCATTCCCCAACCTTAATCTCGAGGACAATGTTATCTTTGAATGGGGTTATATTAACACAAACCCAAAAGGCAAACAACAAAAGAGGATCAAGAAAGCACCAAACATGTCCAAAAGAATTTGACCGTAAGAGATGCAAACCTGACAAGTCAAATCTGACTGCTAAGCTTAGAGGTGGAATGGCGAAATAGATGATGACAAACATAATAAATGACATGTATCATAACTGATTGCCTAACTAATTTAGTTGGGAGTTATAGAAGTTAAGCCAATAACAACTCATTATTTAGTTAGTAACATTAGAATCTATAGGAGAGAAATAATAGTAAAGAAAATACTTTCTTGCGTACCAAGATAAGAATGGTAAGTACAATTCAGTTAATGCCATTCATCAAATAAAAAACTTTATTTCCCTAACGTTTCTTTTGGGGCACTCCTGATAATCCCAACCCGAATTAACTGGCACCACGCACAAAACCATGCATGCAACAAATAAGTAAAATTCATTAACAAGTGAAAATATTGAAATTAACGAGTCAAACTACCCCTGAATTTGTATGGAGGAATGTTTGGTAATAATTTTATGAAGTTTTTTTTTTTAAATATATTTATGATTAGTGGAACTTTATCTTGACTCAATTAAATAATGTCATTTATTTTTATTACTAAAATTATATTTATTTAATAATGATAATAATAAAAAAAAACTAAAAGGGGAGTGTTAACGTGTATATTTCTCTCCTGTGTTCTGTACCTGTTTAAAAAATTTCCAAATCAACCAAGCGTTGACCCTCAATTGTGGAAAATTCTAAACGCGGTTCAACGAGGAAGAAAGGATCCCAAAACTTGGAAGAACCCAGAAACGAAATAAAATCCTTCTTTTTTCTCTCCTCTGCTTCTCAGTTCTCTCTCTCTCTCTCTTCGTCCATTTTGAGGTGCAAAGCTCCAACGACAAAAAAAAAAAAGAGCCATTTTTTCTTTACTTTTTTTTTAACGAAAGTAGCAGTTGGATTTAATTTTTCAATTATTGTTGCTTTACGTGTAATCTTCTCCAATTTTCCCCATCAAGGGAAAGAAAAAGAATACAATATCTTATGGGGAAAATTCAACCCCAGATACTGTAAGTTTTGTCTTTGGCAAATATGGGACAGAAAATGAACTTTGCTTATTTGGGTATTTGAAGGTAACAGAGGAGGAAGCTGAAAACTTTTTCTGTTTTGTGATTTTGATGATTTAATGGGCTATGCTGGAATCAGAGGGTTGTGGATTGTTTCCCTTTGTGAATAGGTAGGTATATGGGGTTTTGGAATTATTGGCTATTGTTAATTTTGCTGTAGGTGGATTTTTTGGGGTTTTGTCTTGGTCATATTTGTTAAGGAGTTTTTCTTTTTTCTTTCTTTCTTTTTTTCTTTGTTTTTTTATTTTTTTTTAAGTTGTGGAATGTCCCAGAATCTATAAGGTGATTGAGGGTTGGCTTCTTTTAAAAGTTTGGGAATTGATTGGTTTTTGGGTCTTGAAATTGGGATTGGAGTTTGAGTGATGGATGAAGCACAGGGAAATTCAAGTTCCCTGCCTCCTTTCTTGGCAAAGACTTATGAGATGGTGGATGATCCTTCCTCGGATCCAATTGTTTCTTGGAGTGCCACTAACAAAAGTTTCATTGTATGGAATCCCCCAGAATTTGCAAGGGATTTGTTGCCTAAGTTCTTTAAGCACAATAACTTCTCAAGTTTTATCAGGCAGCTGAACACATATGTAAGCAAATTTAATCTTCTTGTTGATATGATATGAATGCTTGTTTTGTATTTTTATTTTCCCATTATGCTTTTGGTTGCTTCAACTGAGTCCTAGTCTCTATTGATTAGGGATTTAGAAAAATCGACCCAGAACAATGGGAATTTGCCAACGATGATTTTGTTAGAGGACAACCACATCTTATGAAGAATATCCATAGGCGAAAGCCGGTTCATAGCCATTCCTTACAGAATCTCCAAGCACAAGTCCCACTAACGGAGTCAGAAAGGCAAAGTCTAAATGATGAAATTGAGAAGCTTAAACGTGATAAAGAACGGCTTGCTATGGAGTTACAGAGATATCAACGCGAGTGGCAATCATATGAGAAACAAATAAATTTCTCAAAAGATCAGTTGGAGAAGTTGGAGCAGAAGCAACAAAAGATGGTCTCTTCTGTTTCTCAATTATTGCAGAAACCTGGAATTGCTGTTAATCTACTGCCACTGACAGAAACCATGGATAGAAAACGAAGGTTGCCAAGAAGTGTCTACTTTAATGATGAGTCTAGCATTGATGGTGCTATTGAAACTTCTCAGATGTTACCCAGAGAAAATGCAGAGAGTACCTCTGGTTTGACATTAAACATAGAGAGATTGGATCAGCTTGAGTCATCCCTAGTGTTTTGGGAGACTATTGCACACGATGTTGCTGACACCTTAGTTCACGTTAATTCAAACATGGATTTTGAAGAATCTACAGCTTGTGCTGATAGTCCATCTATATCTTGTGTGCAACTAGATGTTGAGCTTCGGCCTAAGTCATCTGGAATTGACATGAACTCTGAGCCAACTGCAGCTGCTGTTCCTGAGCCTGTTGCATCAAAAGAAAAACCTGTGGGAACCGCCACTGCAGCAACTGGTGTCAATGATGTATTCTGGGAACAATTCTTGACTGAGGATCCTGGTGCATCAGAAGCTCAAGAAGTGCTGTCAGAAAGAAAGGATATTGATGGCAGAAAAAATGAAGGAAAACCTAGTGACCTCGGTAAATTTTGGTGGAACATTCGGAATGCAAATAATCTTCCAGGACAGATGGGACATGTTGTTCAAGCTGAGAAAACTTAGTGGCAATTGATTATTTCTTCTTGCTTGTGATGCCCCTCAATCACATGTAATAAATCTAGGCATGCATGGTTTTCAGTGCAATAAATAAATCCATATTCCATATTTTGAGTGGGATGAATGTTTGTATCCTCCTTTGATTTTAGTCAATTATACTGCTCTTTGGTATCTTTTAGTTCTAGTATGCCACAACCGGCCTGTATGGCTGTATTGTATGAGGTTTTGAATTGTAACCATATCATGCGGCTGCAATATTGCACCACAGTTGCAACTATGTCTGCAACTGTGATTGCAGCTGCAACTGCTATTTACAAGCCTGGTATGGTTAAAAACCACTCCCCATTAAATCCCGGCTAGCAAGGGTGGGGTGAGGGCAATCTTTGTATGCAGCTTTACCTTTGCATAATTGCAAAGATGGTGTTTCCCAAATTGGAACCCATGACCTTTCAGTCACAAAGGAACAGCTTTTAATCACAACCTCAGTATGGTTATCTCCACATTCTTCTTTTTCCCTTTGTTCTCTTCCCATTGTTTCTTTACCATAGGAAAGAAGTCACCTGTTAATACCCTGTGTTGCCATCCTTGCGTTGCTGCCATTTTGTGAATGGAAATAACCCCGACAATTACAGGATGGTTCTGATGCAGTTGCAGACACTGTAATATTGTGGCCATATCAAGTGATGCAGTCCCCAATTTGAAACCATGAACACCAATAGTATTTTAGATAATGCATGGTTTCACTGGTTTGCAAATAAGAATGGAAACACTGTTTTTTTCCATGAATTTGTTGAGAGTATTACATTTAGACAATAAGAGATTGATGGAAACCAGGATTTTCCATTTGGGAATTGCAATGTAGTGTGAGTCCTTCTACTTCTATTTTCTTCATTGAATAATTTTCATAGGGTTTTACATCTTGGCAAGTTCACTATATTATTCTAGTGGACAAAATCTGCATGTAAGTGTGAGGCTGACCACACAGGAGTACAAGGTGCATCGGAAGAAATTCAAAGTAGAATGGTAAAGTTCAACTCATTAGTGTAAAATTAACTTGTAGTATATAATAAATTTTATTACTTATGTTGGAAGATTAAGAAGGTAATGAATACTGAATTGTAGTTTTCACAAACTTTGAAGGAGACTGCTGAAAAAATCTTGAGTGCATGTAGTGAAAATCAGTATTTGAATTGGCAGAAGTTTAGTGCTTTGGGTAGTTGAAGTTGTTGCAAATCATGTTGGATATATGCATAATGCCTTAAATATAATGCGGAATATGACAGATTCATGTGTATACATATAATTGCATTCATGACAGCAGATTGCCTGTGTTTTTTAATTCAAAATATTTCTTCATTGATCCATGCAGCCGACTGATACATGTAGCTGAGTCAACTTAACAAGGTTTGGTTGTTGCTGTATTTGTATTTCTTAGTTGATTCAATAATCCCAGATTAAAAAAGAAAAAAAATTAAGAGGGGGGGTGCAGGAGGAAAGTATTTCAATTCCTTTCTGTTAATATATTTTGTTTGGGGCCTTATTTTGCAAATCTGTTGGCTCCTTCTTTGAGGGTTTCTCATCTTCAGATTCAATTCAATTCCATATTAAAAAAATTCTGTCCTGCTTGACCAAAGCTCTTATTTCTTGTCAACCTCTCATAATGTTAACTCAAAAGGGGGCATTTTTCTTGCAGATATACTTCTAGTATCAGCCGAGTTTTGGTAATTTTACACTATAATTAATAAAAGCACCCCTCAACAAATAATTATCTAAATTCAGTCTACTTCGCTTGCGGTCATTTAGAGCGTTATTTGGTTACTTATGTGTTACAGTATTTAAGTTGTCACTCATCCTATATGGTATATATTGTTTGATAGCAAAGATTTATTGATGGACAAGCATAGTTCCCATCAGTTACACGGTTCAATTTGACCATCTGCATATTTTTCGGTGGAAAAGTTACCAAGAAACAGTTACACAGATAGTCCTTCAATTAAATGTTTCTCACTGAGTGAAGGTGTTTGCGGCTTTCTACCACTTTCTGTTGTTACTGAGCAGTGAGAACATAATGTGATGAGTCATACCATTTTGTTGAATTTTATTGAGAGCATATTGTCTATGCCACTAGACATAGCTGTTAGTATGCAATTTTGTTAACTGATCTCTTTTGTCACCTAGTTGTTGCTTTTCTCAGAAGAAGAAAGAAAAAGGGGTTTGATTCTTATGTAATTAAATAGAAATCTATCACAGATCAGCTAAAACAAAAATGCTTTCTGACTTCAAAAGATTTTTTTCCATGCAATGTCTGGTACACTGTTAAATGATATGTTGCAGGCACAGGGCATTGATTCTCAGTTGCAATATCTGTGGACCGTTAAATGGCTTTATATTTACCACTGCATGCTGCATTTAGTTTTTTATCCTTAATTTCAGTTTTAGTTTGTAGGTAGGGGAAGACAGACCATTGTAAATGTATTGTAAAAATTATGGTTTGCATTAAAGCTTCAGAGTTTTATTGTTGATTGACTTAAAACCATATAATTTGTAAGTTTAATTTTGATGCACTCTTTTTGTAGAAGTTTTACTTTGTCATTCAATGATGTATTGTCTATGTCATTCAATGAATTCGATTACTCCCTTAAACTTATTAGATAATGAAGTAATTCACAATTTTGGACAATAGTATAATTTTTATTTTTTTATATTGACAGTGCATACAAATTAAATTCATAACTAAAATTGCTGTTTAATACTATTTAACTCTTCACTTGATTGTACTGCTTGCTTAATTTTAAGAGCTGCTGTATGTTCAATATAATGAGCAAGAGGCACATGAAATGTTATTGACTTAGATAAATTTTATTTTATTTTTTGTTCGTGAGATAATATGTCTTGCTAAATTATATGCTACGGAACTCTATTGAAGTGAGCTTTGAACTTAGTACTGTGCACCCTTGATTTCCAAGAGTTGATAATTTTATGGTCAGTGTTGTTTAGAGTTGAGGGATTTTTCTTGGCTGTATAGCAACTAGTTTCAGTGGGATTGGAGAATTGAACTTGATTGTGTATGTACATGTCAGTATAAGGATCAAAGATCAAGATCTTTCTCAAGGAACAGTTGATTTGGTTTCAGTCATGTAAAAAGGATGGTCTTTTTTAAACTGAGAATTGAACTTGTTTCTTTTTACACTGGAGGGTGGTTCTTCCCGATTGCAGATGAATATCATTAAAAATTTGAAGTCCCAGCAGTGCTATTCGTAATGGCTGCTTTCTTTTTTCTATCAAAGGCTAAAATCATTCATATATGGTGGACAATAATCAAGTTAAATGTCTATTATATATATATATATATATATATATATATATATATATATATATATATATATATATATATATATATCTTACACCGGTGTAAGAATAATACGTCTTACCCCAAATCTTAACCATTGATTTTCTGTATCTAATGGTTAAGATTTATTAGGTCTCACTCATTAATTAATTTTTAATTTCTAATAAATCTCAACCGTTGGATGTACGGAAATCAACGGTTAAGATTTGGTGTAAGATTTATTATTCTTACCCCGGTGTAAGTTGATCCTATCCCTATATATATATAGAGAAAAAAATTACTCTTATGTTACATGTGGTAACTTTCTCTCTTACACACCCTTCGATAACTGTGTCACATTTTTCTATTCTTTTCTTTTTATTTTTCAGATGGTGGAGCCTACAAATTTATCTCTATGACATGAGATAACTTATCTCCTTTAACATGAGATTAATAAAACTCATAAAGTGAAATAGTAGTCTCATGTCGTAGGAGACTACTATCTTATGTCATAGACACTTCGATAATTGTGCTATTTTTTTTTTTTTTTCTTTTTTTAGTGGTGGGTCCCATCATTTTGTGTCTTAGCATAAGATATGCTCTCCCCTATAACATGAGATTAGACAATCCCATGAATAAATATATAACGCATCATGTGACGCTGAAGGGGAACTATTTTTAGTGTGCTATGTCTGGAAAATCAACCTCTCCTAGTGGGGCATTTACCGTTAGCAATAACTTCAGTAATGTGTTTTGTATCTTTGTCTTCATGAGGGGGAAATGGAGACAAACTACTCTGTTCAACAAGAAGTTAACTGGGTGAACATTATCTAGTTTCAATAGGGATAACTATGAACACTTCTTTTATTGAGTTTTGAAAGTTTTGGCATAACACTTTTGTTATAACTGCTAGTGAATCACTTGTTTGCAAATTGCATGCATGTGCTGCGTGGAAAAATATGCAGGCTGCATATTGAAGATATGCCCAAAAACAAGGAAATTTTGAAGTGAATTTGTTTTCAAAGTAAGAAAGTAAAAATACATTAATTGTTAATTTAATTTAAAGTAAATTGTGAGTTTAACATACTAAAATACCCTTATCAATGTTTTAGAATCGCTAATCAAGGCTATGGGTTCCAAAATTCATGAAAACAATGTTATAGAGAAATCTTCAATGCTTCATTAACTGGTTGCCTTAAAAAATTACTAAATTCTGTATCTAGCTAGTTCTGTTTATATTCTGTTATCAACATGTGCTTGCATCTATGGAATGAGTCAAAATAGTTAATTAAAAAAATTAATTTGCTGATATAAAGCCTACTTGTATCATGATCAAAGCAGGTAACTTTACCGCTTCTGCTTTTTGATAGTTATCCCAAGTAACCACCGAGTTGACTTTTAGAATTGCTTTGGCCTTATATGTAACCTGTGACTTTAATTAACTAATTTGGCATTGTGTAGATATGGCATAAATGCCTCACTTGAAAGTAGTAGGTGATGGGTCTTCCATCCACAAGAGAATAGGATACAGGTTTTAGGTATAGTTACCAAATTTTGTATTGGAGTACCCTTCAGTTTTCCAATTTCCTCATATTCTTGATTATAATAATGGTTATATATAGTATTTGTGTTGTAGGTTGTATCATATCTTGCATCCGCAAGATAATAGGATACAGGTTCTAGGTATAGTCATCAAAGTATGTATTGAAGTACACTTCTGTCTCCTAATTTTCCTATATTGTAGATTATGATAATAGCCATATACAGTATTTGTATTGTAGGTGGTATCATTTATTAATCCCTAAGTTGATAGATTTAGACAATTTGGATAGCATTTAAAGCAGGGGAAGGAAGAAGAGATTGTTACATGGTCCTAGTCAACCATGTGACGGTAGACCAAAGGGTCTACATTTGTTTTGCGTATAGGGCTCATAATAAGTCAAATTTAGTTGGTGAATCAACTTGTTGTTTAGTTCATCAATGACTTGATGAATTAAAAGTTCTAGTTCATTTTTTAAAGAAGTCCAGTTTGAACTCTGGTATATTTAGTTTATTAGCTTGTATGTGAATGAATATAAAGAGAGAATAATAATAGTAATACCAATAACATTTTAATTTTATTTTTTGTTTGATGGCCTTATTTTTAACTAAATAAAAAATTTGTTGAGTTATAAACTTGAGTCTAACTTATTTATACTAAAAGATTAACCTAACATAGTTCTTCCATGAGCATGGGCAACTTCGTCTAGGACCATACTGATGTGCATAGCAGCAATGTCCTATATTATCCATGCATTATTATATGTGAATTGTATGTTGTTGCAATTCATCATTTTTGGAAAATTTTATCATTTTGAAATTTTAGATATTTCCTCAACAAGTTTCACCTCTCACCAGTGCTTCAGACTTTTTCCCTAGCCTACCTTAACATCAATGCTGAAGAATGAAGATATTACCACAAACCCTACGGGCCTCCTAACTTCAACAAGATAATCATGATTTGATTGTAAACAACTTGGTGTTATACAGATTTGCATGCACAAAGAACTCTTGGTATTTTAAAGCATGAAGTTTGTTGAGATCTTGATGCAACTTATCTTGAATTTTGAGCAGAAGATTTGAAGAGAATAGTGAAATTGCAGTAAAATTGAAGCATAACAAGAACAAGAGTAACTATTTACAGTTCTACTAATGTTTTCCTATAAACTAGACAGAAGTTAATAATCATAACAACAACATTGCTTATCTGATTTAATATCCAAACTAGCTTGGCTCAGATGTAACCATACCTGCCTGAAAACTTTGATGATGATATCATGATACTCATTAGAATTCAAAGTAAGATAACATGCTAAGAGCTCTTCCATTTCTTCTGGCCGGCTGATCTGTTTCTGTATGATCATCTCAATCATTGAATCTCTGAAATCTTGTTGTGGATCCAAGGAACATTTCACCACAGCAAAGCTATCTAATCCTGCTGTTTCCTCCACAATTTCCTCTTCTTTCTTCATCTTTAGTTTTGCTTTCTTCTTGTCTTCAATGCCCTTTATTTTGCAGATTTCAACCTTGGAAGTCATCCTTGGAGAATATACTCTGACCCTAGTGCTGTGCTTTGGTTTCCTCCTCTGGACTCCTCTACTCACATGAAGTGATTGCCTATGCTTGTTAATCTTTGCTTTCAACTCCTCAGTTTGTTTCCAATTCTCAGACCCCAATTTCTTTGAATCTACAGAAGAGGAAAACAAATGTGTTCTTGGTGTACAAATTGTCCTAGGGGATTCAAATTGCAGCACATCCTTTTCTAAGGATTTACTTGATGCAGATTCAGCTTCCTCTGATACTTTTTCTAATTTCAAGAGCTGCTCTTGCAAGATTCTTTGTGCTTTCCTCTCATATCTCCTCCTTAAGTACTCAAGTTCCTTTGCACTATTGGTTTCATTCAGCAATTTGCTATCTTCTCTCAGCCCAACATCTTTCTGCTTGAACTTCAAAGTGCCTTCTCTTGTTCCATGTCTTTTAGCATCCAAATTGTACCCTATAGGTTTCAGAATATCTTCCCTTTTCTTATGCTCATTACCCTCTTCACCAAATGAGAGTCTCCAGAAAGCATCATCATCCCCACCATAAAACCTTCCTCTATTCCCACAAGCATTGTGTGGTGAACTATCAGATGGAGAGTTCTGCTTTTCATTCTGCTTCAGTTTTTCAGGTTTTGCCTGTGAGTTGATTCTCATCTGCTTGAACTTGGATAGCCATGAAAAAGGAGATACATGAGAGATTAAAGAAGTCCTAGAAGAAGAAGAAGAAGAAGAAGGTTTTCTTCCACCCAACTTCATCATTAGCTGTTAGCAAGATGATTCTCTTATTTTTTCTTTTTGTATAAGACTTCTTGATTTGGTTAAGGTTTATTAATCTTAAGAAAAGAGAAAGAAAAGAACTGAAGTGGGAGGTAACAATGTGAGAGGTTTCTAGCAGTTAGTGGGACGGTTAGGATGTTAAATAGGAACGTGGGTTTCTTACTGTTTTTTTCTGCTATGTTTTCAAAAGAGATACCCGCCCCAATTCCTGTGACCACTTTAGCCACTTTTCCTGCTTTTTAGTTTGTACTATAAAAAAAAGGGTTTATCATCTATCATGTAACATGACCTTATAAAATTTTTTACACACAACATTTTGTGGGGCTCGCAGCAAAAAAAAAAAAACCTCTGGCACGCAAAACGAATCTCTATAACATAACACAATCACTTTTCCTACAACATAACTCTTATAAAACCCAAAAAAAAAGACTTGAGTACCTCTTTGTTAGGCCCAAAGAGTAATAGAAGCAGTTAAAAATTGGCAATTTGTAAATCAGAAATTAGCTTGTGTATATGTGAGAGAGAGAACAACTTTTTAGATTTAAATGAGTAAATGATCATGAACCCGGTAGGTTTAATGAGCTTTATTTGAAGGACAATAAGAAAAAAAAAGGTTGTCTGTAACTTTATTGTACATGTCATTTTCATAAACAGCTACTTCCTACATATATAGCAATGGCCTTGACCTTAGTGCTGTAGGTCGTTGAAAATGGAGATTGATTAGTAGGCTAATATTGAAGTAAATTTGAATATTAACTTAGTTTTTACAAGAATCCATGTAGAAGGGTTTGTAAAAGGGGCAACAATAAAGAAAGAGTTTCTTTTTGGATTTTGTGATGGACTGCCAGCAAAATCCTTTGTTTCATCTTTTGCTTTTCCTGTCTTTATTTCTTTGCATTTTCCTTAATCTACCAAAATGTATGTGACCAACAGAGAAACCTTCAAATTTCTTTCATATGTATGCCCTGTAAAAGGGTTTGATATGCACTTTAAATTTAAAATCGTGTAATATGTTCTTAAAAATTTGTCAACTTGTGCAAAATGATATATATATTTTTTGGTAAGCACTTGTGCAAATGATATATATATTTTTTGGTAAGCACTTGTGCAAAATGATATTACTGACTCGTGTTTATCCAAAATTTACAAAAGTCAAGGTCTCTCCAACAGTAATCAAGATAATTTTGCTTGAGCGCTTTGTGGATTTTGTGCAAATTAGATTATATATAAACGGCAGCAGAAAAAATCTAATGTGATTATGCGAAGGAAACTTAACACAATGTATGGGTAAAATTAATCTTATGTTGTAAAAGATAGTGTAACTTATGTTGTGAAATAAAACTAAAGTGGGTCCTACTAAAAAAAAAAAATGGGACTTACTTTGATTTTATTTCATAACATAAGATACAGTATCTCATGCAACATAAGATTATTTTCACCCCTTTCAGTACATTGTAATAGCAACGTTATTTTATATCGTGAGATTATGCTTGTCTCCTCCAAATTATGTTGTATGGGCTCATGAGGTCCAACACGAGAAATAAGGCTCTTCAACATGGAAACCTTCATTTTATAAACAGGACTGAAAAAATAGGGTGGATAAATACTCGGCTAATTATGAAATTCTGAATTGGTTTTATGTTGTAATTTTGTCAGGTTTTTTGTGCTAATTTCGTCAACAAAAGAGGTCATCAAATTGATTCTTTCATGGCCTATTTTAAAAGGTGGCCTTATTACCAAAAATAAAAAGGTGACCCAAACCAACAGCTAAGTACAAAATAGAATTTTGGGCCCATAATCTTTTTGGAAGCTATTTTCTTTTCACCCACAGACAATAAATACTGTAACTGACAGAATCACTCTCACTTTTTTTTTTATTTTTTTTTTATTTTTTTTTCACTTCGACATGATCAAGGTATTTCTTATGAACTTGCATTAAAAGAGAATCTTTCATTCATTTCATCTATATAAAATGAACGTATGCATTGAAACTGAGAAAAGGGGTATATCCCAAATATATATGAGATTTATATTTCTGCTATCATTAGTATAATCTTCTACTATAGACTCATTAAATTGTTTGCCTTAATTTTTTTATTTTAAAAAATGCGAGTCGCACTTATGAATGTCTCTACTGCCAAATCTATATATATATATATATATGGTCAGGATTATTTTACATCAGTGTAAGTTACATTCTCAATCTTGTCCGTTGATTCCACTTATATCTAACGGCTCTAATTTTTTAGTAATGTGAGTCATCGGATACAAGTGGAACAATGGTCAAGATTGAGTGTAAGACATCTAAACTTTACACCGGTATAAGAATATCATGCCCCATATATATATATATATATATATATATATATATATATATATATATATATATATATATATATATATATATATATATATATATGCAAATTCTTTTTCTTGTGTAGTTGAATTTCTCAATAATTGGTGACTAAAATGTTTCAACCAATCACTTGAATAGTTCTTGAAGAAAGGGAGCTTCTCTTTGCACTCTCTTCCCAATCATATGAATTTAAACATGGCAAAAGGGTCCATTTTCACTTCCCCTCAAAGATATGATTGAAGGAGACAGCTTTCCTAACTAGTTGACTCTCTTCCTATTGCTTTTGCAAAAGTTTGCTTATGAAACCACTATTTTTTTTTTTTAAGCTAAGGTCCTTGTTCATCAAGTTAACTTATTTGTGATAATGAACATTGGAGTATGAAACATATGGGTCATTCCTTATTATAATTATGCTGCCTTATTAGATTTTTGTTCCCTTGAGCATCTAACTAGCTGAAAACAGATCACTGGTCACAGAACTTGATCTTTGAAAGAGAAGCTCCAAACTAGAGGTTCTTTAGCATAGCTAAAATTAATCTTTTACTACTGATAAAGGGACCTATCCAATTTTAGCCTAATATTGGAAACTTTTTTCAAAAGTACTTCTTGCTTGATTGTGAAAGTGCTTTTGCATTTCAAAGCAAATTATCAAGTGTTTGACATACGGTATACGCCAAGTGAAAGATGGAGAAGATAATTAGGGCAGAGGAAACACAGACCTCATTCTTAAGTGGTCAGAATTTCTGGTTTTCATGTTCTATCCTTTCTATTTATCCACTTTAAGCGATCAGTGGCTTATAAAGACCACCTAAAATATTATTTTAACATATGAATTATGATGGGAACTCGGTTCCCTCAAACTCGGCTAGTAAGCCTTTTGTGCGAAAGTCAGTCAACCAGATCCGGAGCTCGGATCTCGGCAGCCTGAGGCCTTTTAAATAAAAAAGCTTTTGCATGAGTATAAGTCTGGGTCCAATAATTAAAAAAGACGGGCCGAGCCGGGCCAGGTTTAAAGCCCCTAGCCTTATTATCACCCCTACACACTAGATCCTATTAGGCTTTTAGTTAAAGAGTAAAACCCAAAAATTAAAACATTCTCCCTCGACTTCTCCACCGAGTCTTTTGTCACTTTTGCTCTCAAAATTTTTGGGAATTCATATCTAAAAAACAGGCATTTAGTGGCGGTTCATTTTTGGTATACGCGACGGTTACAACCGCCATGAATTACAAAAATGCATTTAGCGGCGGTTATAACCATCACGTATACCAAAAATGAACCGCCGCAAAATGTCTGTTTTTTTTTTTGTAGTTTATAATTTATAGAGCCAGCTACTTAACCATAGTTAATTTTTAGGATCAATATTAGTTAAATTAAAATAGCATATATTTTTATAGGGTCATATAAATTTATTAGCAGTCAATTAAGATAACAAAATCAACAATAGAAAATTAAAAATTTAATTTTTTTTTCAAAGAGTTGTTAGAATTGATTTTGCTTAGAAATTAACCTTGAGATATTTTCTTTCGATTGTGAAGTTAAATTATCTATCTTTAGGCATAAACTCTTTCAAATATTGAGAATTCTTTACTATTAAGTATTAAGTTACGAGGAACCTAAGGTAAGGAGGTATTCTTTAATAGGCTTAGTTATGAACCATGCTTATGATTTTGCCACTATCTTAACCCAAAAACTTACAATTAGGCACATGAATATTCTCATTGATGTGAATTTTTATTTAGTAAATCATTATTAGTTTAGAACTTTTATACACACACTTAGATTCCAAACACTCTCTCCTAAAGTGTGAGTCCTTGCATATTTGAATTCTCCAGATCCAGCAAAACACTTTGCGCGCACATGTTGTGATCCATTTCTTGCTGTTGTATATGGACCTATATTATTGCGTCCTTTAAAATAAAAATCAATCTCCTTAAAAAGAGGACACGTTTAACATAAAACATAGCAAACAAAACTTTTTTTTTTTTTTTTTGGTGAAGCAAACAAAACATTTTTATCATGAAAGACCTATGTCTTTTTAATTAAAATATATGCTTGAATCTATCCAAAAAAAAAAACATATGCTTGAAATATTTTAATGGTACAAAAATAATATCACAACACTATAAGATTACATTCTTCATCAAATTACTATCATATGCATATAAAATAATTTATGATATTCATAGGAATCACAATTACATAAAGTATGTACAACAACAATTTTATATTTTGAAGGGTAGGTTGGCGAAGGGTTATTATTGAAAGTGACTTTATAACTGCAGTCACGTGGCTTACTAATCAAGGTGAGCTAGCCTGTGAGTCTCATCTAGTGACTCGTATACAGACATGATCAAATAGAGATTGGCAAGTGAAGTTTAATCATACATATCGAGTGAGAAAGTATTGTGCGGATTGATTGTGAAATCTTCCCTTAGCAGATGAATCTCAAGAAGATTATTGTGTTTTTTTGTCCCCCCCCCCATTTATTTGATGTATTTAGCTGATTTAAGTTGTTTCGGTAGCACTCTTGTTATTTATGTTGTTTAGCATGTTTGGATTTTCCCCGACCAGGATACCAAAAAATATATATATCAATTTTCACCGACCAATCACATCAAAAGACATATAAACCAACATGATTTAAGAAAGTAGTTGAGTAGCAATGTAACCAGACTAATGTAGTTTCACTTAATTGCAAAATAACAAAACGAAATTTAATTATTACAAATTTGGCTATCAAGAATCTTCAAAATTATATATAATTCATAAACACCAATCAATTGCCAAAAATCAAACTAAGAAATATCATAATTAATTACATAGGTAAATTGATAAGTAAAGTTTCTTTTATTCATCCCTAGGGACTATACATTTTAATGCAATAAATATTTTACTAAAAGAAGACCAAGTTTAAATATTTGAAGTTACAATTTGAAGTTGAAGACCAAAATAAAAGGTCAAATAGGAGTTACAATTTTTTATTTAAATATTTTGATTCCTAACTTTTGTAATTTTTGTCTCCTCATTAGTTGATGATTCCTGAATTTGTTCCTGGCCAATACCAATATTTAATTATGATTTTATATCTCAATATCTTATTTATTCCAAATATAAAATTAATATTCTTAATTAATTATTATTATAAAATAATTTGAATCGAATAAAAAATAGCAAGATGTACATGTAATTCTAATTCTAATTCTATTATTCAAACTGACCCTAAAATTATTCATAATGCTGGAAGAAGATTTACATTGACAATGAATATCCATAACAAAATTTTATAAACTTACAAAAATTACAATATATTTTTTTCTTAAAAAAAAAAAGCTTACCTATTTTTAAGAAGATATTACCAATGATAATTTTTTTCTTTCCAATAATTAAGGAAAAAATATTTTCATCTTAAAGGAAATAAGTAATCTCCAAAAAATGTCGTTTTGGCGGTGGCCTGGAGTTTTTTTTTTTACAATTTTAATTTATTTTGGATTATTTATAATAATATTTTTTTTCAAAAATCCTAAAATGACGTCCTTTTTCGCTGTAAAAAAGATAAATTATTTTATTAAGAAACATTAAACCTATACAATATATGATATCTTCTCAACCCACTTCTCTAAAAAAGAAAGTTATTGTCTATGTAGCACCGATACTGACACGGGACACGTGACATGATAAGACACGACACTCCGACACGTTAATTCTAAAAAATATTAGATTTCGACACGTTAGAACACATTTTGATATTAAATAATATTTTTAATTTATGTAGTGTATATTATATTTAATATTCAATAACTTAACAAAAAAATGAATATAAATTTATAAAATTCATAAATTTTGCAAAGAAACATAAGATATCTTAAATATTTATATTAAACTCAATAAAATAGTAATCGTAATCCAACGAATCTAATAGTTGGAACTAAAAACTCAACGCGTGACGCAACCTTTAAACCTTTTTTCAATTTCTATAACGCGTGTTGGAGTGTCGAGGAGTGTCGGAGTGTCCGAGAGTGTCGGGAAGTATCGGACACGACACGCCAGGGTTTTTGAAGTGTCGGTGTTTCATATGTTATTGTCCGAATAGTTAGTATTTAATTTAGACAAGCAAAATTATATGAAAGCCCAACGAATCAAATTGTTTTCAGCAGCAAATAACCATGGCGAATTAATAAATACTTTCAGAAAGAAAAAAGAAAAATATGCGGAATATTTTCTTTTATAAATTTGGTCACAAGACAGAAACACAAATAATCACAAAGTTACCAAATTACAATGAAAGAAGAATGACAGTAAAAGAAATCCAGCACGGAGCATACACACAAAAGCCAGAAGCCCAAACACGACGATCACTCACAAAACCTCAAAAAAGCACAACAAAAATTACTTGAACCCTCTATTCAACATCCACCTCATATCATTGCTCCACTCACCAAACCCACTCCAATAAGAACAACATTAACCAACATCATGGAACCTTCCGAAATATCCACCGGCAAAGCCTTGCCGCCACTATCACCGTCATCACCGCCGGTACTACTATCATCCGCAGACGACGAATTCGTTTTCCCAGACTTAGGTAAACCTCCCTTGGCGAGCGCCGGCGCCGGCGCCGGAGCTTTGCTGGGAAGCACGAGGTCAAGAGGGATAAGCACCTTGTCAACCTGATAAATGGCGAGCTTGTTGTCGGCGTACACGGTGCCTGTGACGGTGGCGTTGACGGCGCCGGTAGCCATGTTGACTTGGCTGCCACCGTAAGTGGTGACGTTGAGTTGCAGCCTTTGAGCGTCGTCACCGGCTTGTGTTTGAACAGGGTTGGTGAGGGTATCAAAGTTTGAGATTGATATGAAGGAAGAAAGTGTGTGGAATTGCAATAGCTCCACTTTTTGTCTGTCACTGAGAGTGTTGAGGAACCCTGCTTTTAGTTTTGAGAATGCACTGTCTTCTGGTGCAAATAGGGTTAACCCTCCTGAACCTGAAGTCACGAGCTGTGAGTTCAGTTGGTTTATCAGTTGTGTGGTTTTCAGTAGCCGAATTAGAACTGTGAATCTCTTTGCTTTTCTGAGAATGTTGATAATGTCAAAAGTGGGACCTTTTGGGATAATGGGTGTGGGGGCCCCACTGGGTGTAACTGGAACCAAGGGAACAGTGTTGAGTCCTGGAGCTGGTGCTGTAGCCGGTGGCAAAGCCGCCACCGGTGATGGCGGTGATGGTTGAGGTAAAGGTGGTGCTGGGGGAGATGATGTTGGAGATTGAATTGGTGTGAGTTGAGCTGAAGTGGTGGTGGAGTAGAAGGTAAGTGCTAATAGTAAAAGTAGAATGGAAATGAGAGATTCTTGCATCATCATTTTTAGTGTTGAAAGCTAGGAGTGATGTGGAATTATGCCAAATGATGTTGTGGGACACTCACTACTATGCTTGGAGTTGCTGTGTGAGGGAAGAGGGGAGAAGGGGTTGCCTTTTATTTTGGAGGCTTGAAGAGAATGATTGGTTAGTTAGGTGCAATGTTTAGTTGGAAAGATGCATTTTAGTTCTAACTTTGTAAGAGCAAATATCCTTTGCCTTTCATGGAAAGGTGGTGCATCATGGTATGATAGCAAAGATTTGGGAGTGATAGAAGAGTGAGAACATAAGGTACATTAAAATTTACATGCATGGAACTAATTGCTTTCACATCAATGTTACAATCAATCGGATGCATGTAATATGAAAATATAGTTGGAAAAGGGATGATTTTTCTATATATAGGTTTAGTATTCCATCAATTATAGGAGGAAAATAAACCAAATAAATATATTAGCTAGCTCCCTAAGTGGTATTGTCTGAAAGATATTTTGGTAAGGATGGAGGGCCTCATCCTATACCTTAGACCTACCGTACTTAATTTTTAGGTGTACTACATCTCTCCATTGATCGCATCATAAAAACTTAACTGAGATCGATTTCTTGCATGTGAATGTTCATCGGAATGGCAAATTATCTTATGTTCTAAAGTTAGAATATGTAATATGTTACACGATACTCTTTTAATAGATTTTTATAATTTATGTAAGGGTACTTTCATATTTAAGATTAATGTTTTTCATTCCTTTGGATGAAAAAAAAATTTTAAGCATGTTTTTTTTTTTTTTTCTTCTTACCACCAAACACGTCAATCAAATGATAAGGGGTTCTTTTAGTTTAATCAATGATGGAGAAATCTAAAAAAAAATATTATATTTTTCTCTTAACAATTTTAAGGTCGCATTGTAGCATAATGAGTTAGTGTTTTTCTTTAGTAGGTAATGAGTTAGTTTTTTTAATTAGGACATCTAATTCTCCTAAAACCTGGTATGTAATTGATTTAGGAAAATGTTTGTTCCATATCTACCTTAAATATTATGCCGACCGTACCTACATTAATTAATGAGAAATCATTTATTAGGATTTAATTAATCTTATACCGATAATTTAAGAAACTCATAACATAAATCTTTTTTTTTTTTTTTTTTTGGAAAAACATAAATCTTTTTTGAAAACATGTAAGCCGTCCGACATTTAGATTACTAAACTGATATATTTTGATTAAAATTAAAGTCTCACTATTATTTACTATTAAAATTTATTTATGTGAAGGAAAGAGGAACTTAGTATTATTGTCAACTCGTCTATGCCTTTAAGTAACATAATACAATGGAATAGCATTGATTAATTTCACCAATAAGTTATCCATAAGTATTGTAAAAAACATTTTTATAAAATTTGTGATAATGTTTTTTGAAATCAGAGAATCTCTCTTCTCTTAATTTATATCGTTCCTAATTTCTCTTCGACTCTTTAAATTGGTAATGAGAAGAGTTAAAATTTAGTCACATTTAAAAGTTTTGTCCTTCTCTGAATATGTATTTGATAGGAATCAAACTTGCATTCTCAAAAAATATTTAATAAAAGAAAGTTGTCAATACCATCACAGTGTGGCAGCTCTCACACTATGTAAAACAATAATGAAAGGTTTTTTTAATAATTTCTATATTTCTTTAACAGATCTTATATCTCCTCACATTTGAGTCATGGTTTTTTTATTACTTCACTGGTTTCCGGGGCTTCGCCATGACTATATCCAGTCCGACCATGTCGGTTACCTAGTATTGGCAAGTGAGTCTCCCAGCGAGGATTTTCTGCATAACTCAAGTCCTTGTTTAAGCGAACCCAAATACTTTACCACTTGAACCAACCTCGTTGGTATGAGTCATGGTTTTTATATTATATTTCTCTAATCGAATCCTTACTTTCTCTGTTTATTTTATTATTATATAAAGGGTAAAGTGTGTCATTTTAAATGATATAAAGTTGTGTCATTTTAAGAGAAAGAAAGAGATAGATAAAGGAGGAAAGAGAGTTAACAAAAATAAAATAAAATTGTGACTCCCACCTTTTTGTGAAAGTGAAAGGACGTGCGTGTCATATAAAAATATAAATACTTTTTACTTATATAAATAATTGCACCTTAACAGAAAAAAGAAAAAAAAGATACACGTGACAATTTCGTCCGTTACAAAATTTTCTGCTCCGTGATTGAGTATATGCTTCCCTCTGTTCTCGTTCCCAATACCCATGCTAACTCACAGGTGAGAGAGATTCTAACAGTGTATTATGTATATAATTGTAGGTAAAAATAATTCTTATGTCATAGAAGAGCTGTTTTCTTATGTCAGTGAAAATTCGTTTTGGGTGTAATAATTTTTTTTGTTTTCATTTTTTTATGTGTGGGCTCCAAATTTGAGTAGGTAGGAAACTATCCTCCTCAATTTGAGTAGGTAGGAAACTATCCTCCTCTCCAATATCACGAGAAAAACATCGTCGATAATTGAAAACAAAAAATCTAAGCAAAACAATGAGATATTGACTTTCAAATAAAACAATCATATATATTTTTATTTAATGACAAAACAAGAATAGAAAGGAAGTTGTTCACATAGATCTCAAACATTTCTTTTCCTACGCAGTACACAAGTACTCAAGAAGAAAACAACATAAACAGAAGTCCTCAGCAATAACATGCTTGTTCTGAAAATCTTGGAACAGTTTGCAATTGGATTTTCATCAACATGACATTGTTGCTACTGCTGCAACAAGAGCAACTCCAAGTGACACCAATCTCGTTCCATGAATGCTAACTAAACTAATAGCGCCAGATTTATCCTTTGTTGTCTGAGTCTGATCATCATCTTCTGCAGATGAGTTCTCCTTATCAGCTTTAGGTGCCTTAGCAAGAGCCGGTGCAGGAGCTATAGGCTTAGGCTTAGAGAAATCCAAAGGAATAAGCACCTTGTCCACATGATATATGGCAAGTGTCTTATCCGTGTAAACAATGCCTGTGATGGTGGCATTGACCACCCCAGTTGAAATATTCACACTGTTGCCATATGCTGTCACATTCATCTGAAACCCTGTGGGGCTGTCACTGGCCAGTGACAGCACTGGATTGCTGAGAGAATCAAAGTTTGAGCTCGAGACATAAACGGGAAGAACATGGTACTGTATCAGTTCTTTTTGTTGCCTCTCTCCCAGGGAGTTGAAGAACCCTGCTTTGAGTTGTGAGAAGGCACCATCATCTGGTGCAAGAATGGTTAAGCCTCCAGTTTTTGTTGTTACGAGCTGTGCATTGACTTGGTTGATGATTTGGGTGGTTTTCAGCAAGCGGATTAGTGTGCTGAATGATTTGGCCTTCCTTAGAATCTTGATGATGTCTTGATTGCCAGAAGAATCAGGACCTGTCAAGGGTGATTGGGGTAATGCTGGGACTAATGGTTTTGCTGGTGCTGGAGCAGGTGTGGCTGGGGCAGGTTTTGCTGGGGCTGGTTTTGATGGGGCTTTAGGGGCTGCAGCAGGTGACTGACCTAAAGTGGTTGTTAAAAAGATGGGGGCTAGTAATAGGAGTGAGAAGAAGAGAGTTTGCTTCATATTCAGCACTGATGAATGGGTAATTTTTATTACAAAGTTGTATTTGATGTGTGGAATGTGTAATGGGGCAAGGTGCTTTTATAGATGCTAATTGATGATAGGAAGGTATAAGGTTTAGTTGTATTTTGTGAGGGGATATCTTATCTGTTAGGAAGATTAAGGTTGTGTGTCAAGGCAGATAAAGTTGATTGAGAAGTGGATTTGGCTGCTGAATGGGAATGGGATTTCCTTAATTTTGCTTGGGAATGCAGGGAGAATTGAATGAGAAGTGAGAACTTAATTGGTTGTGAGCTGATAAAAGATGCACATTAATGCAGAAAAGAAAGCACCTCTGTTATATCATTCAGGTAAGACAGATGTGAAATCAAATCAGTCACGGTTAAGGAAGCTGTATTAACTGTTTCTTAAAGCCATTTTTATCATTTGCTTCTTAAGTTATACAAACTAAAAAATGCCTCCCCTGCCCCCTGTCGAATAATTAAACTTGCATAACAGAAGTAAATTTTTTGTTGCAGTCATGTATATAAACAAACCAGTTCGAAGCCAGGTTATTTTAACAGTTTATATTTTATTCTGGCTTGTGGAGTTTCTTCCTTCGTGACAATTCAACACTTTGGTTTTTGAGCTATCAAGGGCACATAAACACATAAAGGAATTATTTTGCTTTCCACTAATTAGAACAGGAAAAAAAAATGCTGCTATTCATGGGGTAAGATCTAGAACTTGAAAGAGACATTGTTTCTATTTACCATTTTCAGTCCTGTTTTCACTTTATTAGTTTCTTTCGCTTTGTGGTCTTCATACAAACAAGTTTTGAATTTTTCCTTAGAAAGACTCACGAGGAAAAAATTCATTGCAGTGTTCATTTGGTTGGACAATACCTCTAGATACCCAGATATCAAAACTATTTTGCAACCCTTATGGTCATTTTCAAATGGGATTTCTACTCTATCCAAGTTGATTCCAGCCCAAAGATCATCTAGGATGACAAGGATCCTATGCTCTTTTTTTATCCTATCACACAGACTTTTCGCTCTACCAACCACAATCTCCTCACCAAATTGCAAACCTAACATGTTCCAAAGCTCTCCTTGAATTAGCTCCAGGCCTGGTTTTTCTCTGACACTTGCCATTACAATTATATCAAAACAGTTATCTCTTTACTCTTCTTGAGATTTTCTCAATTAAATTGGTTTTGCGCAGAGTGCTAAATTGGTTTTGCTAAAGCTTCCATGGTAGTTTTCAGAGCAGAGTTTGCGTCAATCAACGAGATCCTGAATCTTGGATCTCAACAATTACCTCGGCCTGAACTTTCATCTCAGCGGAAAAACAAAAAATCACAAATAGAGGAGAGAGAAGGAGAACACAAACAATTTTCAACTTCGGAAAACATTCTTCAATGAAAAGTAAAAACTCACATGACCTAGTCCAGATCAAAAATCCACTATGAAAATAATAGTTATAAATAGTCAAAATTCACCAATGTGATGGTTAAATCAGCCTCTCTAACGATGGTGATAATCAAATTATCCTAGAGATGTTTCCCTCAAAATCTCTCTGGAGATTTCTTAAATACAAAGCATAAAGTTTTGCTCAAACAATTTCCTCTCAAATATCTAATCTCTCTTCTTAACATAACCTCCACCCATAACTAATATATATAGAGGAGGTGAAAACTAGGACTAGGATTTTTAAGAAACTTCTCAATGGACTTGAAATTAGTATTGAATGAGGAAGCCCAAGACAATCTACTTGGGATAATGCTTGTCAATTTAGCTGAAAACGAGATGACATAGATGCTGCCCAACTGGGTGTTTCTTAATAATACATGCTTCTCTTGTTTGGTGTGCACACAGTGAAAGACCAACTATACCAAAAAAAGTAAGATGGTGGATATTCTTAGTACCAAATTCTTCTATTACTAACTTATTACCCATCTAATCATCATTGAATCAAAGAGAGAATGTTAAAAAGTTTTTGAAAAAAGAGAAAATGTTGATTCAATGGTGATTAGATAGGTAGTAAATTAGTAGTAGAAAAATTTAGTAGTAAGAATATTCATCCTAGAAATAAAGGTTAAATGGAATATACTTATATAGAAGAGCTTGAGTAATAACAAGCTTAAACCAACAGTAGAAACACAGAGAAAGTAAGAAGCCGAAAAATCCCAATGGACAAAAGGAAAGAAGACTATATACAAGTTAGAGGGCTATGAATGTTGATAGAGACAAAAATAATTGGTAATTATTGTCACAATTCACAAAGTTCATATGCTATGGATGTTACAGCAGCGTGAGAAGACTTGCTAAGGGAAGCACCAAATCTAAGGAAAGGAACATAAATTACAAATACAAAATGGAGACGTGTAGCGGACCAAGTGTGTACAAGGTAACGTGCACTTACCACCTTCATCCCTATCTCTATGTAATATAACATCATTTTTAAATGTGATAACAGCCATAATATTCATAAGTTGATAATATTAAGAATCTCACTTAATAATAAGTTAGAAACATGTTGTTATATCTAATCGACTTCTACAACCTATATAAATAAATAAATAAATACCTCGAAACAGTAGCATATTCTTTTTTAAGATTCAAATCAATTCGACCGGTTTATCCTTAGTTTTTGGTTAGTTTAGTCGATTCTTGAATGATTCTCTAGGCATTCGACTTTTGTTGTTTAGATTGGAAACTCAACTGGTTCATCAATTTTTCGGATAAATTTTTGGTAGAATTGTTGTACTGTACAACTTTTATCCACTTTTGGAAAAAAGTGCAACATGACAAGAAAAATAAATTTGAAAGAATTTGAAAAGTGTTCAATTTTTTTCTAAAAATAGAAAGAAGTTATACCCACTTGAGTATAATAGTTGTATCAAAGATTTATCCCAATTTTCAGTCAAATTGGCCGGTACATCTATTTTTTTCAATCATAATTCTCAGTCAGGTGGATTAAAAATAAGAGGAAATACAGGGATGTTAATTTAATAATTGAAAAGTTAAAATTGGTATACTGATGGGAAAAATCTTAATAAGTTAAAAAAATAAATTCATTTGGTTAATGAAAAATCAGGTTAATATCACTTAATTCTTACAAAAATAAATGATCTGTCTCTGTAGGAATTAGTCCTTAGATTTCGACTAAGATACCCTAGAACAATTTCCAAAAGAAAATCATTCTATTGTGCATAAAGCGTGAGATTAAGAGATTAATTATTCCAATATTTCAAAAGAAAAAAAAATTATAATTTAATCTAAAAAAAAAAAATCGAAAGAAGGGAGGGCGAGTGCCACCTCAGCTTCGTGGTTTCCTTGCACACAACACAACAGAAGCATATGCTGATGACACCAAACTTTACCAAAACAAAATAAATAAAAAAGAAAACGCACACCATTTTCGATTCCATTGCATTTCTCCGTTCCCTTCTATTCCATTGTTCTGCTCAGTTCTCTCTCTCTCTCTCTCTCTCTCTCTCTCTCTCTCTCTCTCTAGGGCTAAGCCATTCATCAACGGAGCCATGAACATCTTCAGGCTCGCCGGTGACATGACCCATCTTCTCAGCATTCTCGTTCTCCTCCTCAAAATCTACGCTACCAAATCATGTTCAGGTCAGTCCTCTCACTCCGGTTTGGTTCGCGGTAAATTGCAAAATTGCAAAATTGGGGGAAAATTTGATTAAACCTATTTATTAAAAAAAAAAAATATCGAATTGTTCTTTTTTTAAAATTTATTTATTTTTTATTTTTGAGTGTTACTGTATCAGTCGCATTCCTTCGGTAAACAGAAATTGATGAATAATTAGCGATGACTTGTTAGTTGTGTATTTGATTCCATTGGTTCACTGATTTAATGGAACTGTTTATTAAAAAAAGAAATAAAAAGAATTGGGGTTGATTTTATGATTCCAGGGATTTCTCGTAAGACTCAAGAGCTATATGCAATGGTGTTTGTGGCACGTTATTTGGACCTGTTCACGGACTTCATCTCCGTTTACAACACCACCATGAAGCTGGTGTTCATTGGAAGTTCCTTGGCCGTTGTGTGGTACATGCGTGTTCACCCTATGGTCAGGAGAAGTTATGATAGGGAACTCGACACGTTTCGCCATTATTTTCTTGTTGGGGCTAGCTTTGCTTTGGCACTTGTCTTGCATGAGAAGTTCACCTTTCAAGAGGTTTCGTGCTTTTTAACTCCCCATCTTTTACATATTCTATTCTTAATAGCAAGCTTCATATGTTATTTTCTAATTATTCATAATTTACATTGTGAATGGTTTCTTTACGCAGTGTTTTTCCTTTTTTGGTTGTATATATTATCCTATTATTTATTCTGTTTTTCCTACTTTGAAAATGCTTTGATCTATTTGCTATGTATGTTACGTTTTTCTCTCTGCGATCAAATGCAAATGTGAGTAAATCTTCACAAATTTTCCTTCGCTTTTGAAATTGAAATGGTTATTTTTCACTTGAAATTTGAAAAATGTGATTTGTGTGTTGACAAATTAGCTTTGCCTTTGATTTGAATGGTAACTTTACACTGTGAAAATGGATTACCGAGAGATGGTTCATTGGACGCTATATTCTTTATGAGTGAGGGATTATTACCATTATGGCCTAACTTTAGAATAGCTAGTGGCAGATTGCTCCTTGCACGTTCCGGTGCTTACCGTGAAATTATAATATTGCTTGACTCCTTGGAAACCATTTCTATATATTTCATATTCCGAATCTCCCAAACTCCAGTACACACTGAGAATCAGTTTGGGTTTTGATTTTAGTCCTTCCCTTCCTTCATTTGCCTTCAGATTATATTAAATTTTGTATATTTGTGCTTGCAAAAGCTTCATTAGATTATATTCAAACAAAGTTTTCAACATTTCATTGAAGACTGATGTATTTCCAAACCTCTCTGAAATGTAGTGAAATTTTTTTACCCGTTATGTTTTCTGGCTGGAAAATCATTTCTTGATGTGTTTAAATGTTGCTCTTAGAAAAACAAGAGCTCAAAGAAAAGAAAACTTTGAGATCGAAGTTTTTAAGTTTTTTTAATGTGGAATCTCCATGAGATTGATCAGTGATTACAGTTTGGTTGGATGTTAATTGTGTACGATATTTACTGTATCACTTCTAGACAAAGTGAATGAGTAACTTTCAAGTAAGATTTATGTGGTCCATATGATGCAATATAGTTCTTAAACTAATGAACAATGTTAGCTGGGTGAATGTATTTTTATTGTTATTGTTCTCGTAACTTCGAAATATTTTTCTTGGTGATTGTATCAATAGATTCTTTGAGGGGGATCAGTGTCATGTTGCCTTTTGGACCAGTGTGATGCTAAGGAATGTTGATCTTCCTTATCTATTTTATCTCCTGCTTTGTCATACATATGACTTGTGTCCTATAGAGCCTCCATACATCATTTCATAGCTGAGATTTTTTAAAGTCTCAAGTTATGAGAACCTGTTGTCATTTGACGATAGATATTGACTTTTATTCTGCTGCTCTCTAATATCATTTTTGATAGTTGTATTTACCTACAGAGGTTCAGTGCTATGTGTCATACCTCTTTTGCCTTACTGGAATGAAAATGTGTCAATTTTTTATTCTTATATAAAATAAAGTTATGAAGCTGAAATATATATGTTGGCATGATGATCCTGTGAGTTTGTAGCAATTAGTTGTTACTTTATCTATTAATCCATCTCTTGCTATGAAATATGTTTTTTGGTTGCTTCCTGATTGGCTAAGTAACGTAGTCAGGTTCTTAGTACAATTTAGATTCTTAAGTGGAAATATAAAATTTGATTTAGGGACCCACGTGGTAGCATGCTTGAAAGGGTTGCCAAGCTTCTTGAATTTTTAAGCCAACGCTTGGAGAAAAAGATACTCTGTTGAGAGTTTAAAAAATTCAACGCTTACATGTGACCTTATGGCTCTGATACATGATTAACTGGGAAGAGAAACCATAAAATGTTAAGGTAGGCCGCTTATGTGTGATAAAGCTTCTGGGGATATTATCTACTTCCTTATGGAATCTGCTGCATGTGTGATGGAACCCAGAAAAATGAACACAAACCACTGACATATTTCTATAAGTGCATTTGTTCGGAGGAGACAAGCTCCTTTACACTACTGATAACAGCAAGAAACAGAGCCACAACACTCTGAATACAGACTCAAACAACAACAGAAATACAAGACAGTAATTAAATGAGAATGCAAGAAAGATAACCCCAAAAGACCTCAACTCACCCTCAAAGCCAACATACCTAGGCTTCAAGAGATCCCTAGAGATCCTTTACCAAAACCCCACTCCAATTTCTCTGAATACATGCCTTCAGAAACCTCACCCTAAATATCTATATATACTAATCCTAACTAATGATAACCAATGGGCTTGGATATTTATTGAAGGCCCATCAATGTGTAACTAGTCTTTCCTTCTTACTTTTTTCTGGTAAATATTGCGTAAGTTACAACAAACCTGTCGCTTGGTTTCAATTGTCCTTTCTGTCCAAAATAAACTGCTTGTGAGCTTGTCCATATTGATTGTCAATATGGGTTCTTGTGTGCATTACATGTTAGCTTTATGATAATTCTGTTACACATTCTAACATCATGAATATGCATGTTGACTTTATATGAATCTATTGCAGATTTTCTGGGCATTTTCAATATACTTGGAGGCAGTGGCAATACTGCCCCAGTTGGTTTTGTTGCAACGAAGTGGAAATGTTGACAATTTGACCGGTCAATATGTATTCTTTCTTGGGTACGTACGCTTCTGTTGAGTTGATTTCTCTTCTAATATCTACCTTGATGTTTTGGTTGCTTATACTATGAACATCCACATTTATGCTGGTTGTTAGCAGATAGTCCTTTCTGAGATATTGAGAAGTCTTCTTGTGACAGTGGCATACCTAAAGAATCAAACTTGCTACCTTAGAATAGCTAAGAAATTAAACCCCATCAAATTGATGTGTTATAGATTATACCTCTACTTGATTTGCAAGTCCTGTTTATTGGGCCAAACTTACTTGAGCAGTTAGCTGTAGAAGTTGTACAGGTTTGTCAATTTGAACTTTGAACTTGTCTTATAATGTACTAATTATTCTTAAACTGCAGTGCATATCGTGCATTTTACATTCTGAACTGGATATACCGCTACCTGACTGAACCGCGCTTTACTCGATGGATAGGTAATAAATGCTGAAAATAAGAACTACTTTTGAAACTGGAGGTCTACTCTAGTAATACTCTGACTACTTTCTTGTTTTTACAGCTTGCATCTCAGGTGTTGTTCAGACAGCTTTGTATGCAGATTTCTTCTACTATTACTTCATCAGGTAACGATATTTATCTGATAATTTTGTCATGTTTTTACTATGCTGGTATAACAAGTCGGTAATATCAGGAATTTTGTTTTGCAGCTGGAAGAACAATTCAAAACTAAAGTTGCCTGCTTGAATTATCTCAAGGTTGTTCTGGAATTTGGACCCTTGTGAGATGGGTCACTGCTGGATTTTTCAGAGCGTGGTTTGGATGATGTTTAGTTTAGAGAAAGACGAGATAAGGCCAACTCCACCCCCTACTCATTAGTGGGGTAAATGGGTTTTTCTTTTTCTTTTTCTTTTTTTGTACGAGGGTAAATGGGTTTTAACTTCTGATGAATATAACCGTCTCGTAGCAATTCAAGATTAGGTTAAATGCAAATGTCATATGTGATTATCTGTTTTGTAGATTCACGTCTCCATTGCATATTATTGTATAGTTTGTAGTGTAATGTAGCTGATTTTTGGTTATGATAAGAATGATTCCTGGCTTAGGTATGATTACACTGTAAAAATTATACAATATCTTCTTTTTACGGAGGTAGCAAAATGAAAATTCAGTCAGAATATTCTTTTAGGTTGATTGTTCTATCGATATTCTATTCTTTCAAATGATGTTGATTGGACACTGTGTTTTGACTATGAACGAGAAATTCTTAGGTAGATATTATTTGGGTTCGTTTTTTCAGGCCCTAGATTAACATTCAATTCTTTGCACTTGAAGTTCAATTCTTTACACTTGTAAGTCTTAAGGTTCATGCCTTAGCTAAGGCCCAAGTTCATTTTTTTCCGCGGGATGTCTATTAATACTTTGTTCTTATAGGAAAGTTTTAATTTTTTTATGTGAGCATCTGCAAATGTGACATACAATCTCGCAAGGGATGTAATCAAGTTTTGATTCAAGTATTCATAAAAAGTCATAATAACTTCCGTTAATATTCTATCCCGCTCCCTTCACAATGAAAATCCATAGAGATATTCAATGATAGCATGTTATATTTTCAGGCTTTGTTAATCAATTGAAAATAATAATAAAACTTAATAAAGCTTATGCATTCAAGTTTCTAGCCTGTGTTGAAATACATTTCGCAGGACTGCATATGAGTCCTTTGTTATAACACCATCTCGTACGAACTTATATTGCTATAATTTTCATCCCGCATTAAATGAGATCATCAGTTGAAGCAACTATTTCACCTTTGAAGTAATTCACTACTTACGTAATAAATGCTCAATTTTGCTATAAGATAATTTAAATTCTAGTTGTCATATTTTTCATGATGCCTTCAATGAACTTCATTTCTGTCTGCTGCTAATTGATCCCGCACTTGCCAGAGTTAATGAGCTGGCATCCTGCTTCTTGGGGTATTAATTCTGTGGCATACCTTTTGGCTTTTTTTTTTTTTGATAATACCTTTTGGCTTATTTAGATAAACGTATGTGGTTTACCTTAGGTCAAATGGTTTCGAAAACCGACTTTGTAATGAAAATATCAGATTCTTCCGCTGATACTATCGTCAAACCTTCAGTCTCGGACACAACAAATTAATATCATGGTAATTCTCTACTAAATATATAATCTAAAGATATTGAATTATGATTTATTGCCATCACCATTAGTTACATATGAGTACGATCATTTGACATAGAACTGACCAACGTCACTCTGAACCAGCTACATTTGGATATAATGTAAGGCTTGCACAATAACTTAGTAGCATAATACCATTTACAGAAATAAACAAACAAACTGATACAACCAAAAAGGGGTTTGTAACTGAATGAAAGACCCCAAAATATCCTCTTTCAACCTCGTCTGGTCAACAAAAGATATTATTCTATAGAAAAGAACAATTTAACTTAGTAATTTATGAGCAAAATAAGAGGGTAGTTTCTAATAAATTAGTAATTTGTTAAGGACATGCATGTGTTTTTATTATAATATCCACGATTGATCTAAACCTTGAGCAAACCATGATGGGTGGAAGCCCGTTTGTTTCTGGCATTGTGGTAGTAAACAAGCATCTTGTCTCTAGGGGGCAAACTGTCCTTGATCAAAGGGTGGCTGAGAAAGTTGGTCATCCATGCAGTGGTGGCTGAATACTTCAATGGGTCTATTATTTGAATAGATCCAACTTCCTCCCAAACAGGAAGCCAGTAAGAAATCCATCCAAGTGCAATATCCATGTACCCAATATTGTCCCCACCAAAGAATTTCTTCCCCTTAATCTCTTCTTCTATCTTATCCATTACTTCTCTGGCTTCCTTCACTGACTTTTCCCGTTCATCCCCGATAGTACACATTGCAACCCATACAACCTTCCCAAGCTATATTACATATATACAAAGCAAGCGAAAAACAAGTTATTCAAAGTGTGAGGCTTTGTATAAAAAATAACATTGGAAGCCTCTCTGTTTTATCAGAGCTAGGTTTCGATCCTGGGATAATCAACCTAGTATTTACTCAAAAAATCATAGTAAAACAGAAAAACAATAAATTTTTTCATTTAAATTTCTAAAAATGAAAAGTAAAGGGGATTAGATTCATGTATTATTACCTTTTGTTCAGCAGAAATAGCCCAAAAGCGAGCAAGAGCTCTTTGATAAGGATGGTGAGGTAACAATGGATATTGCTTCCATATTTCATCAATGTATTCAAGGATGATGAATGATTCAGCTATCGCTTTCTGATCATGTACAAGAACCGGAACCTTCTTGGAAACCGGGTTCAACTCCAGACGAAGACTGCTCTTGTTGAAGATATCTTCTTCTACATACTCATACTGAACACCCTTGAGTTTCAAGGCCCACTCAACCCTTTTACCATATGGACTTCCCAAAAGCTTAACAGCTTCACATCTTGGCTTCCCATATCTTGTTTCACAAGTTTATTTCCTTAGTTTATTGTTTTATAGGTTTTGAGTTATCTTATAGGAAAAATGATTCTGTTATATTATAAAAATTTGTTTTGCGTTCCAGGTTTTTTTGCTACATGTCCCACAAAATATTGTGTGTGTAGAAAAAAATTTGTAATGATATTAATGATAGATGATAAATCCAAATTTTATTAGGGTGTTTGTCGGTTCTCCTTGTAACTTCACAAAACTATCAATGTCATTTTCAAGACTCTAGAGACGGCAAATTATGTACTAAAAAAACAAAAAGAGTAAATATCAATTTTGTTGTTTAACAAATGTTATGATGGGAAATAATATTCTTATTTTACATTATTTTTCGAACAAAATCGCACTCGTTCTTCTCTTTTTTTTTAATGGTGGATCTCACTTGAATTCTCTCTGTAGCATAAAAGAATTACTCTCATACAATTTGAGAGTTATATTTCCCTTTTATGATACCCACTTTAATCTCTAATAAATAAAAAGGTTATTCGTGATCCTTAAAAAATTCAAAGTGAATTTGAGAGTTATATTCCCCTTTTATGATACCCACTTTAATCTCTAATAAATAAAAAGGTTATTCGTGGTCTTTAAAAAATTCAAAGTGGACCCATTTTAGTCTTTTTGAAAGATTAATGTGGATCTTTTTTGAATTTTTAAGGGATCACAATTTTAACTAAATGGGTCCATTTTGAATTTTTATGGACCATGAATAGATTTTTTCTTTGCTAAGATCTAGAGCGAATAAAATTTTCTCAAAATAAAATAAAACGGCTTTATTTTTCTCATGTTGTAAGGGAGAAATTATCTTATGTTGTGAAATAAGTTAAGTGTGGCACACCAATTTTAAAAAAAGAAAAAAAATAAGCACATGTTTTTATGTTAATATAATATGAGACATAAATTTTATGTAATATAAGAGTATAATTTCTCAAAATAAAAAATGAGACGGCAAATTTGACCGACTGTCATCTGATTGCACAGTCACTTGGTGCCGTGTTTTGCACGGTCCTCGTAACTTTCCAACCACGTGCTTTGCTTATTGATTTTTGTGAGGTTTAGGGTATAATTCAGGCATGAAGTAAGCCATTACGTTAGAATAAGTGTTATTAAATTTGATTCGATCATGGATCCAATTGGAGGATTGGATCATTGATCACGTAGATATACGTAAATATATAAAAACATATAAAGATATCAATTTAATTATATTCTCCATATTTAAAATGAATTAAATAAAATTTATTAAATAAGTTCAAAAACATGAAACATAAACAAAAGAAGAATATGAGTTATTACTAAATCAATTGAAATTGTAATTCAAAATTCCCATAAACATACCTCTCAATGATATTAAATTCATATTTTTTAAATTCAACTACATTAAAATAATGTGTCACATTCTCTTAATTTATTATTTCACAAATTGCTTCAGTATGGGTTGTTGAAATTTGAGGTATTATAGAAGAGTATACTAGCAAATAAAATTATAAAAAAAAATTAAAATAAATTCTACATTTTTATGACAAGATGAAACAATTTTTTTTTAATACGTGACCCGACTGGGTCACCAATTTGACCGATTTTGTCCTCATTTTAACCAGATCAATGCATGATCGAGTTGATGAATGACCGATCCAATATTTAATCCAAACTGATCTAATAACTGATTCACCGAATTTTAGATCATCCAACTGAGTCGTGCCGAGTTTTACCGCAATGATTAGAATAATTTGGGAGCTTTGTATAAAGCCAACAACAACTTTAAGTATATTTTACTCTCTCGTGTTTGAAAACCGACATAAATTTTAAAAAAAAAAAATTCCTTTGATTAAGATTGATTAAGATATTGACTTAATGCAAAGATAAACTCTGCTCTTGTTAAAAATATATATATATATATATATTAAGTTACTATTTAACACTTATACTTAGATTCCACTTCAGAAAATCACCCTCTATTTCTAATTGAAAAAATTAATCTAATTAAATTAAGGAATAAAATATCTAATATTATTTTAGAAAATTTTATCTGATATGCAATGAAAGATGTCGTTTTATTTACCAAAAAAAAAATGTCATTTTAGAGTGAAGATAAAAAATATGAAATGAAAAAATTATTATAATTCTGAAATAAATTAAAATTACAAATACATCATGATTCCATGCTCAAACAATAGATAGGAGAGAGAAAAAAGTTAAAGGTAAGAAAAAAAATCTTGCGGGACCCAATTGAAAAATATGAGTGTAGGAAATAATGATTTTTTATGTAACATAAGAAAAGTAATTCCCATTCAAAATTTATGTTAATAACTTTCCTACCATACAATTTTATACGAATAGAAATAATCTTATGCTAAACTCCACAAACTAATACTTTAAAACGAAAACAACAAATAAACTTTTCACAAAAAAAAAAAACAAATAAACTGTGATACTGAAAATAAAAGAAAATTAAAACAAAATTACAGAAGAAGGTGACAACGAAACAGTATATTTTCAATTTAAAAAAAATACAACTTTAAGAGTTAAAGAAGAGAATTGAGAAAATGAATTATTCTTTCTCTTAATATTACATGGAAAAAGTGTATATCCTTTTAAAGAATATAAAATTATATCATTTTAAATGAGAGAAAAAAAAAATCACAAGAAAAAAGGGTAGATAAAAAAAAATTATGAATTTCATCACTTTAAAAGAAAAAACACTTTTTCCATATTTACTTTTGTCGTTTCTTTCCCTTTACTTTCTTCTTTCATTTCTCCTTTCCCTTTTTCTTCCTGCTCCTCTCTTTCATTGTTTTCTTTTCTTTCCTTTGTTCCTGTTTTACCATCAGCATAGCATATGTATATAAGTTATATTTATCTCATTAAACTTGAAATAAATCAAATTTCTACACATACATGATAAAAGTGGATCTTACCTCTATTTTTCTCATCAATTATTTATGGGTCACTCTTATAATTTTATTTTACTAACATAACATAACTATCTTTCACAACATTAAAAAAACATATCCCTATATATAGACTCGCTGACTTTCTTTGGCATCAATCATTTCATTTAATCTAATTAAATTCTATTAGAATCTAACGAAACATTAACAAAATAATTATTACATGTTAAAAAAATCTCGACATTTCAATGAGCGCTCTCATCCTCTGAAATAGTGCTCTCAGCGTTGTATTGCGTGCAAAATAATTAAAAAATTACGTCAAATTATGAACTGAACCGAATCATCCCGTAAAATAATTAATTTTTAAAAATCATTTCATGAACTGAACCGGTTTTAAAAAAGCCAATTAATGAATCGAACCGATTTTTAGAACCGGTTTAAGAACCAAACTGATTCCGAACCTAACCATTTTCAAACTAAATCAAATTAATTTTTATAACTTTATTTTTTTAATTTTCTTTTCTTTTCAAAAGAAGGTCGACCTGAGCCGGTTCTGATCCACTTCCGAACCGAACCAAACCACTTTCGAATCGAACCATTTAAACCAATTCGGTTCAGTTTTTCAAAAAATCCGATTCAGTTCAACCCATACACATCCCTAACTATCCTTTCGCTTAGGGATTTGAATTTTTTTTTTTTTTTTGGTATTACAATCATCATGTTAACTAACACATGAAAGAGTTTCTTTTCTTGTATTTTAGAGATGACACGTTATTGTTTAAATTTTAAATTTATTTTTATTTAATTATCTACGTCTTTTTGGAATTTTAACTTTCTAAAATTTATGTGAGGAATGATATTCTTATTATCAAAAAAATTTACTACTAACTTACTACCTATATAATCACCATTGAATCAAAGAGAGAATGCTAAAAAGTTTTTGAAAAAAGAGAAAATGTTGATTCAATGGTGATTAGATAGATAAAAATTGGTAATAGAAGATTTTAATAATAAAAATATCCCTTCTGAATTTATATATATAGTTTCAAGATACCAACCGATATTTGTAATCCTAATAAATCTGACTAATTTGATTTTGGGTTTGTGTCTATGCACTTTTCTCAAAAATTACAACTCTTAATAATTGAATCCACTGAATATTTTGGAGAAGAGAGAGACTCAAATTAAAAATCGGGTTTTTATTTATTTATCTATTTATTTATTATTTCTTATCTTCTTATTCTTTTTTGTCCCCCTATGTATCCTTATTTTTATTTTATTTGTTTTTCCTTATAATTGTGTAATACTTTTGTATGGAAAATATTATATATATATATATATATATATATATAGGCAAAATGATTTGTAATGTGACTGTATATAAGCGTTGGTGCAGTCACCTAAAAACTACGTCGTTTTGGGTGGGATAAAGGAAGTTCGCATTTAAAATTAATTGTAGAAAATAAAAATATTATATTTATTTCCAACTTTGTATGGTTATGATTCCCCATATTTAATGTTTTATATATATTTCCACCTTTATATGGTTATTATTCCCCATATTTAATGTTTTTACATTATAAAATGACGTAGTTTTATATGACTGCACCAATCCTTAGGTGCAGTCACTTTACATCCGCTAAACCCATATATATATACACTTAAAGTTTATTTTTATCTTTTTTTTCTCAATTTTTCCGTACCTTTTTTTGGGTTCATCTACTACCGACCCAATTAGTTTGGGATAAAAGTGAATGTTGATGTTGATACTTTTAAAGCTTTCTACGCTATAATTTTTCATATAATTGTATAATTGTTATTGTGGTTGTATTTAGTTTTTAAAACGAGAAATGTATATGGTTTATGAGAAGAGAATAGCACTAAATTATAGAAGGGGTTTAGAGGAATTTTTTTATTTTTTTTAAATCTATTCCAAACCTTAAATAAAGTAGTGTGGTCACTTTATAAGTATGACAAACTATTACCAATTTATGATTTCGTTGGGCTAATCAAGGAATAAAAAAAGAATTTTAAAATTTATAGTTGGTTTGATTTCATCTGTATTGATGAGTCATATGTAAATACTTTCTTAAGTTTCAATAAAAACCTTTGAACGGGACATTTTTTCCACTCTTTTTTAAACTTTTTTGAACCAAAAAGTGTAGTAGAGACAAATTCTGTAACATGGTTATCTGGTATTAAAAATGGGATATATTGTTATAAAAAAAATAAAAAAATGGGATAAATATATCTGCCTTTAAGGCAAAAAACAAATTCTGCCACAGACCCATAATTTAAAGCGGTCCATCATATTCCCCTCTCTCATTCCTTTTTACTTTTCTCTCTCCATGAAATTGACAATTTTTTCTGACTTAGATATGTTTATCCCATTAAAAATCCAAGTAAAGATAGTTCTATGACATCATTGAATGTGTAAATTAGATAGCGTCTTACATTGGCATTCAGGACTCATCAGAGAAGAGTTTCAAGTCGAAAGCAACACATGTGACAAATGGTTCAAGTATATATGATAAGGGTTTTATAATTTTTATGTTGAAGGAGAATTGAAATTTCATGTCGTAGAGATAAAAAGCATATGAGACCCATGTGTTAGAAAAAATTATATGTAGAACCTATGTCAGCACAGAAATCGAAGGGTGTGTAAATGGAGTGGGTATCCTCCACACAATTTAGCATTGTGTGGAACGGTGTTAAAACCAACAGCTTTAGCTAAATGAATTGGGAAACGGTCTGTTTGCCTAAATCCATGGGGTTTTATGAAGAGGTATGATCCATCCTAGGTATGGCATGTGACAATAAACATACTGAGCACTAAACTCTAACCATAGAAAAGTGCAAACAGTATGATTTATTGAACATAATTTTTTTTTTTTAGTAAACTATTGAACATCATGTTTATTATCCATTAAAATGTTAAAAGACATTGAAGTATGATTTAATGGCATCACCGTTTGTTACGTACGATAATGTAATAATTAAACAGATAATTTGACATTAAGCTGACCAACGTCATTCACAACTAACTGCAGGTCGATATAGTACGGCATGATAATAACTTAGTACCTTAATGCCATTTCAAAATGGGTAATGAATTTCTACCGTTGGATAAGATGAGGGGAAATTCCTATACGTGCTTCTATTTTTTCTGATTTGTTTTTTCTCTCTTTCATAATGGGTCTCGCTTTGATTGAGTGTGCATAAGATAATTTTTTGATTCCTATCACATCGAGAAATATAAAGCCTTTTCAAAATATAAGCAAACATGGTGATTCAACCAGAAGTGGCTTGTAATGGAATCAGGAACCCAAAATACAAACCAAGACTTCTTTATTTTTCCATCCTACCCACTCACAAGATTTATATACCCTTTATTTAACAATAGATATTACTCTATAAAAAGGAAAACTTTCTTATAGAGACTTGACCCATTTCTTATCCAACTAGGTTGGATTACTATGATATGCACATCAAGAAACATAAACACAGATGAAAAGATCTAAACCTTGAACCAGCCATTAAAAGCTGAAGCCAAATCCTTTCTGCGAATATGGAAGTAAACAAGCATCTTGTCTCTTTGGGGCAAGCTGTCCTTGATCACAGGGTGGCCAAGAAAATTGGTCATCCATGCAGTGGTGGCTGAACATTTCAAAGGGTCTATTATGTGCATAGATCCAACTTCCTCCCAAACAGGAAGCCAGTAAGAGATCCATCCAATTGCAATGTCAAGGTACCCAATATTGTCCCCTCCAAAGAATTTCTTACCCTTAATCTCTTCTTCTATCTTCTCCATTGCTTCTCTGGCTACATTCAGAGCCTTCTCCTGTTCATCCCCACTGCTACACATTGCAACCCATGCTGCATCCAAAAGCTATCACATATATACAAGCCATGCATTGAAAAATAAGTTAGTCAATAGAATTTGGTTTTTGTATATCCCAAAAACAAAGTGGTAAAAATAACTATTTTTTAACAATTGTGAAGCCCAAAAATAGTTGGAGAGGTTACTGATTAGTGAACTTTTGTTGTTACTCAGAGCTTGTCTGTTTAACTTCAAAACTTCGAACATGATATGGATAATTAAGATAACATTTAGACAATAAATGATGGAGTAACATAAAACAACAATACGATGGTCATTTTAACTTCTAAAATTCAGAAACAAAAGAGCCGTTGAGAATTTGCTATGCTTTCAGTAAATTTGCTATCACCAAGTTTGTTTTAAAACCAAAAACAAAGAGAATTAGAAAAATAAAGTTGGATTTTAATAAATTACCTTTTGTTCAGCAAAATTAGCCCAAAAGCGAGCAAGAGCTCTTTCATAAGGATGGTTAGGCAAGAGTGGAAATTGCTTCCATGTTTCATCAATGTATTCAAGGATGATGAATGACTCGGCGATCGGTTTCTGGGCATGGACGAGAACCGGAACCTTCTTGTAAACCGGGTTCAATTCAAGAAGGAGACTAGTCTTGTTGAAGATATCTTCTTCTATATACTCATACTCAATACCCTTGAGTTTCAAGGCCCACTCAACCCTTATGGCATTTGGACTCGCCCAAAAGCTCACCAGCTTCTCATCTTGGCTTCCCATGATCTTTGCTTCAGAACTTGATTTCCTTGGTTTCTTCTCCGAGTCTCCGTTGTTAATGTGTTTATTTGTTCTCCTCGTAATTTATGCAAAATATCAATGTCATTTTTCAAGACTCTAGAGACGACAAATTTCACTACATGCCATTGCACTGGTTAGTCAATTGGCACCGTTTTGAAAGTATCCAACTAATAAAAAGAAAAATAAAATAAAAAATAATATCTTATAGGAATGAGTCATACTAATGACATCCTTAATTTTTAATTAAATGGTTGACCAATGTGGTTAGTTAACCGATGCCGTTGTGGTTTGCTTCAAAATCATCTATGCTCATGTAGTTTTTCTTATCACATATGCTCCTATACTTTGTAAAAAGTAAGAAATCACAAGGGCATATGTGATAAAAAACATACCATTTTACAAACAACATGGGTATATGTGATAAGAAAAAATCACAGGGGCATAAATGATTCTGGAGTAAATAACATGACCATTGGTGAACTTTTCCCTATATTTAAAAGTGAGTGAAATCCATTTTTTTTTCTATCTCTTTTATTTATATGGTCCTGCACTAGCCCCACACCCTTAAATTAATCAATTAATAATATTATTATTGTTGGTCTTATTTAGAGGTGGCAATACGAGTCGGCCCTAACCTGCCAAAAACGGGTTGGACCACCCTGTTCCGTATTTTGATATGGGTTGCAAATCCTAACCGACCCATAAAAAAAATATTAATTATATTTTATTAATTTTATAATATTAATTATTTTCTTTCATAATCCCCTTAGTTTTTTTCCAATTTCAAGCTTAAATGTATACTAGTATTCAGTCAGATAATTTTCAGGAACTTATTTTTGCCTTTATATATGGATAACATTTGTCATAAATAAAATTTTTCTTCTTTATTTTGCTAAGGAAGTACTAAGATAAAA